>JABUQX010053531.1:0-40185 GCA_015478945.1 Trachelipus rathkii
AAGAAGAGAGAGTTAATAGATTTTTGTAAGCAAAAACACTACTCGGAAACTGTTAGTACGATATGTGCCTTGACACAAATTTTAAAATTTCCTGAATAAGTTTCTTTAGATTCTTACAATTTCCAAAGTATTTTCTTGAAACGTGCAACTTGAAAAGGAGTGAGCAAGAGATTGCCTTGAGTTTGCATATATATATAAAGTAAGAGGGAAGATAAGAGGGGTATATTATAATATAGAAACTCTATCTGAAAAAAAGTTATACTTTGTTATTTTACCAAAAAAAAAACCGCATAAAGAAAAGTTTAATTCAAATTAAACGCGAGAATAATGATATAGCAGAATCAGTCTTCTCTTATTTGAGACCTTTATTATTTGAATAATAGGTAGAGATATATATATTATTATAATATGTACGTATGATAGGAGTATATTATATATGATGTATTAGTATATAGTATAATATACTTATATATATTATATAGGATAGTATATATATATAATATATATTACGGTAAATGTGATATATAGGTATATATATATATGATAGTATTATATAGAGAGTTATGAGAGAGAGAGAGAGATTTGAGAGAGAGAGAGAGAGAGAGAGAGAGTAGAGAGAGAGAGAGCGAGAGAAAGAGAGCGAGAGAGAGAATGAAGAGAGGATGAGGAGCGGAAGAGAAGAGAGAGAGAGAGAGAGAGAGAACGGAGATAGAGAGAGAGAGGAAGAGAGAGCAAGTGAGAGAAGAGAAGAGAAGAGAATAGAGAGAGAGAGAGAGAGAGAGAGAGAGAGAGAGAGAGGAGTATTGTTTAGAGAGAGAGAGGAGAGAGAGTAGAGAGAGAGAGATGTCATGCATTTAAAAGTCGAAACTGACCCATCTCCATTAAGAATTTTGATACAAAAACTAATTTTCTGCTTGTAGCTGTTCCCGGCACCTATTTCTAATGTTGCCAGTGACACAAGTCCCCGAGAAGTTGAAATACTTTTCAAACATTGATTTGGATGAAGTTGCTGACAAATATGCTTATTATTTTATATAGTAACCTTCTCAGCTAATTTTTCTTTGAGAGATCTGTACCAGAGATGAAGGAGTCACTGCTGATAACGAGGCTCATCAAATAGGTAACTTTTATGAAATACCAGGAGAATTTGATTCTTAAATTTATACAACTGTTGGCTTATTCAACTCAGGATACTCATCTTTCCTTTATAAATTCTGATTGCCTTTTGATATCACTCATACCTCTGGAAGTACTGTGACGGTCTGAATATTCTGTGGGTTAAAACAATAGTCACCGCCAATAAGGGAGCTTAATACTAGCTGATGATACGCTCGCTTTTTAGCTTTTGCTAAATTTGTCCTGTTGAGTGGTGGATTCAAGCGTTATTGCTTCCCATGTTCAAATTTCTGTCCAAATATAAGCAGCCATCACTTAGTTACCACGTCATTGTGCTATCTAGTTTGGTTAATGCTGTGGGCACACTCAACACATGAGTTTCTATCTATAAACTTGTTGAACATGTGGCAGATCGATGGGTAGAAAATGGAATCCTCAAAGAGCTCGAAAAACAAGAATCATGTTTTAAACATGTTAACATTTAGGCAAAGTATAATATATAATAGTTATATTTAATATATATAGTATACATATAGTATATTTATATATATTATATATAGTGATATAAAAATTATGAAATATACTATATGTATATATATAGTTAATAGGTAGTATATATAGGTATATTTAATATACAGTATTATAGATTATAGTATATATAGAATATATATATATAACATATATATAATAATATTTATAATATAGTATAAGTATATTATAATATTATATATATATAATAGTATATAGGTATATATATATATAGCATCTTATATAATATAAATATATATATATATAATATATAACACCACACCACACTTATATATATATAGTAATATTATCATATATATTTTTTTATATTAGATATTAAATATATAATAAGTATATATCATATTCATATATTTGTATATATATTTATCATATATATATATATATATATACGTTATATATATATATATAGTATAAATAGATATACGTATATATATATATAGTATATATATAAATATATATATAATAATGCATTCTGCAACAAATAATATATAAATCGGCAGAATTTCTTGTTATTGCCTTTCAGTACACTCCTATCCGAGATTGAAAAACAAATGAAGAAAGACCATATCAAACCACGGTGGAGGAGGGTAGAAAACCATTAAGTAAATAGTAATTTTTAATATTTATGCATGTTTTTTTTTTATAGTTTAAACCATTGGTATTATAAACGTAATCACTCCTAATTCAATAAATCAAGTGGTTTAAAACATTGGTACGCTGCATATTTTAAAAATTTATATATTTATATTATATATATATATATATATAGTATATAGTAATATAAGTATAGGGTATAACTACCCCCCCCTCAATATAGTATATCCCCTAAAATATATATTACTCACATAATTTATATATATATATATATATTAATATTATATATATAATATATATAGTATAATATATATATATATATATACTTATATAGTATATATATTAGTATTATTCCTATATTATTATCTATATATACGTATACTAAGTTAGGTTAAATTGTTATTGTCACTTTAGGATTATTAATCTATATTTATATATATATAATATATATATATATATATAGTATATATATATATAATATATAATATATATATATACCTTATATATATTATATATTATATTGTGAATATAGTATATAATATATATAGTATATAGTATTATTATAACTCTGAAAATGTTAAATTAGTTGGTGTTACGCTATAGAAAAGAATTATATATAGGTATGATATATAATATATATAATATTATATATATAAGTATAGTAAATATACATAATATATATTATATACTATATATAGTATATATACTATAGTATAATATATATCTATATCATAGTATAGAGGTATATCGATATAGTAGATATATGACGTATATATTATAATATATATCATATATATATATATAATATTATATATATATATATAATAGTATTGGATGAAATTTGGCGTGTGATTCTAGAATCTTTAAATCGGTGAATTGGTTGGTTTGTGTCAGTATCTTGCCCTTATATACTGTTAGTATATGATAGTATATATATTTACGGTAATGATATATATATATAATTATATATAGATACGTTATCATAAATATAGTAGTAGGTATATATATAGTATTATGATATATATTATAATATGTATATCTATATATATAATCATGATAAATATAGTATATATATTATATATATATAGTATGTATATATATATAATTTATATATATATATATTGTATATATATATATATATAAGTAGTATATAATATGATAATATATTTATATATATTATATGTATATATAATATATATAATATATTATATATAATATATATATATATATGATATATAGGTACTATACTATATATATATATAATATTATATATAGATAATATATATATGGATTATTATTAGTATATATATTTAAATGACTATATCTCACATCACATATATCACATAGTATATATATATGATCTTATATATATCCAATATATCATAAGGCATATATATACTTATATATTATATATATAGTATATATATAGTAATAAATACTATATATATATATATATATAAATATAAATAATATATGAATATATATATATAGGCTAGTAGTATATATATATATATATAGTATAGTACGTAGTATGATATATGTACGTAATAGTAGTATAAGTTATATGTAGTGATGATATATGAGTATATAAGGTATAAGTATATACGTATTATGACTATGTATATATATATATATATATATATATATCTATATAATTATATAACGTATATATAAGTATATATATATATTAATAGATATATATATACCTTATTACTAATAGTATAGTATATATATATATATAATATATATATTAATTTCTTGGGAGCCTCACGATTTTAATGAAACTTGCTCGATGTTCTTGATAGATACAAGAAATGCTTAAAATGATCGGAAAAGAAGAATAAAATGTGAAAAAAACTCGAGAGCTAATCCTCATAAAAATTATAAAGTAAGAAAAAAGACAAATGCATGGCACATGAACATTTCTCTCATGGGGTTACTTACACGTACACCCCAACACCAGTAACCAGCAGGTACTGGAAAAGAAAGAAAACTATAAAAAAAAAAGAAAAAGAAGCGTCTGGCATCTATATAACTAGGAAAGTGTAAAAATTAATTTTACATGTTATAAATATTAATATAACTTTTTCCAAGGTCAATTAAAGAGTTTTATTTTGAGTTTATCTTTCCTTACAGCACATTTCATACTTTTGATGCAAGTTTCCTGAAAATAGGGTCTGATCACGCTTTCTTCCACTGACAAATGTTATGAATGAAATTTGGTGACTTTGTAACTTTTTTCAAACTACTTCTACGTTTTTATTCTTTTCTTTATTTTCAGATCATTTTAAATATTTCATGTAAGATTCTTCAAAATCGATAGGGGGTCATATCATGAAATTAATATGAACACACACACACACACACACACTATAATAAAGAGTTAGTGAACATTTCCAGTAATGATATTTATATAAGTATATATATATTATAATATAGGTATATATATATGTATACGTATATGTGTATTTATGTACTATAGTATAGATGATATATATAGTATATATACTATTAGTTAGTATTATATATATATGATATATAAGTATATATATATAAGTATATATACTATTATATATATATTATATATATATTAGTATAATATAATATATAATCTATATATATTATACTATATATATATAGGTATATATACGGTATATATATATATATATTATAGTATATATAATATATAATAGATTATATAAGTATATATATATATATAGTAGTTTATATATATATACGTATGTTTATTTATTATTATAGTTATTATATTATATATATGATATATTTATTTATTAAATATATATATAGTAGTAAGTTAATAGTATGAATATATATATATATAGTATTATATCAGTAGATACTATATATATAACATAGTATAGTAATATCGGGTATATATATTATAGTATATAGTTATATATATATAAAGAGAAAACCCACATAATGACTCAAGTTTTATAAAATGTATATATATATATATATATATAATATATATATATATTATATATATATAGTATATAGTATATAATATAATATATAAGTATAATATAATATATATATATATATTAATAGGTATATAATATATGAATATATATACATATATATAATGTAGTATGATTATATATATTATATATATATATATATATATATAGTTATATAATATATAATAATAGTATAATAATATATATATAATATATATATATAATACTATATATATTATATATAAATTAAATGAAATTTTTTAAATTATATACTATATATATATATTATATATATAGTATCATATACTAGTATATATATAATATATAGTATATATATAGTATATATACTATTAAATCTTGGAATTGGCAGAGATGAAGGTTAGGTTTGATGGATACCACTGGTCTAAATCAAATGAATGAGTCTTTGATCTTCTTATAAGTCCTTAAATTCATGTCTAAAATGTTTCACCTAAGAACAAAAATAATAAAAGAGAATAGCGAAGAATGAAGGTAATAGAATTCTAATAAAGGAAATTTCTCTCATTTACGAAAAACAAAAATTTAATCCATTTAAAATATTGTTTTTGTTATTGTTGTCGTTGTTGTTTTCGTTCCGTAAAAAAGGTAAAATTAGAGGCTGACGTTAAATAACTTGATACACGCAATGACAATATGCTACGCGTAGAAATTTATTTTTTATCTCGTAGCAAAACTAGTTCTTGTTTTTCTTTCTCAAAATAACATTACTCAAACTCAAATTTGGGTAAAAAGTTATAATGACATTAATTAAAAGTATTATTGCAAAGGACATTAACACAATTAGGCTATAAGCTAATATAGTATATACTATATAGTATATAGATAAATATAATATATATTATGCATAATATAGCTATATATATAGTTATATACTATATATAGTATTATATATTATATATATATTATAGATTATTATACTCGAGATTTGATATAGTGAATATATATATATAGTAATATATAATCATAGTACTTATACAAAAGAATATGTTTAATAAAAATAAATTCCATAATATAAATATATAGGTATATATGATATAATATATAGTATAGTATATATATAGTATGATATAGTATATATATAGTATATATATATGATATATAGTATATATATATATAATATATATATACATATATATATATATATATATATATATATATATATATATATATATATATATATATATATATATATATATATATTTTATTTTATAATATATATATATATATATATATATATATATTTATATATATATTGTAGATTTTTCATCAATGGGAGTAATACGCAGCTCAGAACACCTCTTTTATTTCTTGCTTATTAGGAACTGAACTGGTTCTAATGATAAAAAAATATATATATCTACATTACAAAAATGCAAATATATAAAAAATACAAATACTAATACTAAAAAATAAACATAATAATCATACATAATTATCCATAATATTCATTAAAAATAGTTATACATGTTAAAAAAATTTTAATAAAAAAATTATGTTTGGACCTTTTTTTAATTTTTGTCCTTAATTAGCTTTTGCTTTAAAAAACTCATTTATGTTACTTTTACATTCATACCACATTCACACCAACTATAAAAATAATAATAATGTACTTTCAAATTACTGATGAATTGGATTTCAGAATTGGCTGAGCTTAGGGTGATATAAATATTACTCAGGTTGTAGGGCTGCTACTTAAGATTTAAGTTTAGATTCCACCTCAATGTAATTTCTTCCTTGTGAAACCCAGGCTATGGCTTCTTCAATAGTTATGGCTTTTAAAGATTCAGCTTGAAGATTCTAGTAATTACTAGTAATTTCACCTCAATAGTTTCTTCTTTGTGAATTTATTAAGCTCTTGATTGAATAGATGGTACTAATTAGTTTCTTCAAATAGCTCCCTAATATTGATTAAAGTTCAAAGTTTGGATTCCGTCTTAAATACTTTTTTCTTTTTTGTAGTATCTTTTGCTTGATCCGTTTTTATGTATTCTTCAATACTTCTTGTGTTGTTTGAAATATTTAGCTTCTATTCCTTGTGAGTATCTGCAATAGCCTTTATTTGCTTGCAGTATCTCCTAATTTTTTTTTTTATTATTATTTGGCTTTATTCAGCCTAGCTTCTATATTTGCAAACCCTTTTTTTGCCGTACCCTTTATTCTGATTTTGTCAGCAGTTTTCCTTTTCAATTGCAACTCTTTGCTTTTCCTTTTCTTGTAATATTTTGGTATCATTTTAGTAACCACAGTTGATAAAACTAGCATGATTTTCTCCTTTATCTTTTATTTTTTGAAACCCTTTTATTCACCTGAAATTCACATAAGAAAGAGCATATGGGAGAAGGAGGAGCATATATATGAGGAAAGAGGAGTGAGGAAAGAAAGAGTGAGTGAGAGGAGGAGAGGAAAGAGGAGAGAAAGAATATATATATATATATATATATATATATATATATAATATATATATATATATATATATATATATATATATATATATATATATATATATATATATATATATATATATATATATACATCCGAATGGTCAGCATGCATTTTGAAGTTTTATTGCCTTGCAGCCTTATAATATAAAAAATAAAGAAGAAGGAATGGAAAGAGAATGGAGAGTTTGCGTTTAGTGGGGTTGAGTACCTGTAGGATGGGGCGCATATCTTTTATGTTGATGTTATGATTGAGATTGGATCTGTGTGTGGTAATAGCGGAGTTTTGAGAGTCGTAAGAAAGATCATGTTTATGTTGATAGAGTCTTCTGTTGAAGTCATTTGTTTCGCCTATGTAATGTTAGGTGCATTGAAAGCATGGGATTTTGTATATGCATTGTGAGATATTATTTTGTATATGAGTGAGTGGTTTGAAGATTCTTTTTAGAAACGAGGTGTTAGAGGAGGTTAGTTTAAGGATGAGGGTAAAGTTTTAAGGATTTGATGATGTGGTATGTGAAGAATGGGTAAATAGGTGAGAGAGTGTGTGTTGGTTCCTGTGGTAGGGTTTTAGAATTTATGTTTTGCTTTTTTAAGGGATCTTTTGATTGTGTAGGTAGGATAAGAGAGTTTTTAAGATCACTTAAAAAAGCCAAAAATAAATTCTACAACCCTACCATCGGAACCAACACACACTCTCTCACCCATTTACCCATTCTTCACATACCACATCATCAAATCCTTAAAACTTTATCCTCAGCATTAAAACTAACCTCCTCTAACACCTCATCTCTAAAAAGAATCTTCAAACCACCCACTCATATACAAAATAATATCTCACAATGCATATACAAAATCCCATGCTTTCAACCATTGCCCAAAAACATGCATAGGCGAAACAAAATGACTTCAATAGAAGACTCTTTCAACATATACGACTCTCAAAACTCCGCTATTACCACACACAGATCCAATCTCAATCATAACATTAACATAAAAGATATGCGCCCCATCCTACAGGTACTCAACCCCACTAAACTCAAACTCATAGAATTACTATGTATAAAAAATATTCCTAATTTTAACATGCAAAAAGGAGAATATACATTTGATACCACACTTAACAACATTCTTTCCAAAAAACCTTTTTTCAAAAATGTAACAGCAAAATTTACATAAATCTAAACTACTTCTTATTTTAACAATTTTACATAAACCTACAAATTATCATTAAATTTATTTAGTCTTCAAATAACAATGTCTGAAAGAGGATCCAGATAAAATAAAGATCGAAAGCTAACTTTTTATAACATATTATGAAGACCATGTAAACCCTTATAAATATATTCTTGCAGTTTTATTTAAATTAATATTTAAGACCTTCTACTATACAACTTAAAAAACTCTGCGAAAAAATTGCTCTGATCATACACTATATATATATATATATATATATATATATATATATATATATATATATATATAAAATATATATATATATATATATATATATATATATATATATATATATATATATATATATATATATATATATATATATATATATATATATAGAGAGAGAGAGAGAGAGAGAGAGAGATCTGAGAGGATGAGGAGGAGGAGAAAGAGGAGAGAGAGGTGGTGGAGAAAGAGGACAGCAGAGAGGAAAGTAGATATAAAGAAGTTAAAAATATTAGCAGATAATAATCTCAAATAATATGACAATAAAAGGAAAAAAAGAGAAGAAGTAATAATGTTGTTTAAAATGGGCGAATACGAAAAACGAGTTAAAAATAATAGTAGATAATAATAATCTTTAAAAAATAACATATTAAAGGATAAAAAAGATAAAAAAATACTGCCGTTATTTTTCCCTCTAAACTCGTAAGATGGTCATAAGGAAATTTTATTCACCTTTCGTAATTAGCGTAAAAAGGAACAGAAAATACTTAGGTAAAGTATCTCTTTTACTCCAAATAAAAAGGCTTTTTGATAATGGTTTTTAACATTGCGGGAAATAGACAATGTTTTTGCATTTCTTCAATGACTTTTATTCTCTCTCTCTCTGGAGATGATTTTTATTTTCATACGTTGCTTACTAAAAAAAAAATATCATTTTAATTAAATTATTGATAAATTTAAATTTTCCTGAAACTTTCATAATTGTGATACATTTTAAACTTTTCATTATACTAAAAGTTGATATAATACTCATATTCTAGGAGAAATAAGTTATAAGTAAAAATCGCTTATGAGGAACATAAAGTGGTTGATAATCACTTCCAGGAATATATTAAAATATCTATAAATAAAATAACATATAATAATATATATAATAATATATAATATTAAAAATAATAGTATAGGTTTGAAACTATTTCATTATCCTATTTAAAATATTTTAATAGATTATAAAGTAAAAATAGTACTACATGAAGTAAAGTCATATTATACCATGTATTGGTACTTTTACTAAAGATAGTTAGGACTCGGGGCTATATTAATAATAGTATTATATGGCAGATCACCGAAAAACACATGAACAATGTAAACTAAAAACTCATCAACAGCGTACACGAAAATGATATTTCATATTTATTAATCCAAGAGAAATTTAAAACACAATGAAATAAAAAAGAAAAAGTAGAAAATAAGTACTTTTAAAAAATCTGCATTGTTAAAAATGGTGTGGAAAACTTGGAGATAATAATTGACGTCGTTTTTTTTAGAAATACGAAGGTAGCTCAGAGTAACTCACGAGGAGACTACAGCCGAAAGGGTGCCAAATTGTTGAATTTTTTTTATTTTTAAAACTAGAAGATTACCCAACCATTGGGGAAACAACAAAGATGACAGGAGTCGGGCGATTTTTCTCAGGACCATACCAAGAGGGGATGCCGAAAGGAGCGGCGGGTACTTTCGTCTTCCTCCCTCTGTCCATTCCGTCTCGTCTCGAGAACTACTAAAGAATAGAAGGAATATAAAAAGAAAAAAGCATAATTTTTCTTCTTCAAAGAGCAAATAATAAGAATTATACACGGCCGGTGATTTTTGGTAATTCCTTCGCTTCTCGGTATTAGTTTGCCTACGAATGTGACTTAGCGTTATGACTGAGTTTAGCTGTTATCTGCCTGCTGGAGAGTCGGTCCTAACGATTTCTTACTATATCTAGATATTGCCTAAGGTTGTTTATATTAGATAAAATTAGAGAATATATAGGAGAAAAAAAATTAAAGTTTTCGTTATTGAAAAATTGCTGTGATTAGACTCATGAAATGTTATTATATCTACCCTGGTAGCTGTATTTAGTGTTTTACAAGTTAGCTTGCATGTCGCGCTTCTCGCGGTGCATTGCCGGCCATAATATTAGTATTTTACTTTACTTTCTATAATATAGCCTATACTAGCATTCATATACGCTATAGTATATAAGCCTACTATATTTCTATTTTAGATTCTTTAGGGGGTAGGCTATATATGGGTTATATAGGGGGTAGGAAGCCTATACCTCACGTAGTACATATGTGAGGTACGTGCTATATATTTTATACCCCATTATATTATCATTCTATATATTATATAGTTATATATAGATAATATATATATTAATCTATCTATATCTTATATATATATTAATATATAGTTAATACTATATATATATAAATAATATATATTATTAATTATATGATTAAATTATATCATATATATTATATATCTATATATTATTATTTATTATATTATTGCATATAGTTATATAATATATATTAATAATTATATATATATTTATATATAATATAATCTTAATATATAGATATATTAATTACATGAAATTTTCTATAATATATAATTTTAATATATATATATATAATATTATTATAATATATATAAAATATATAATAATTAATATTCTTATATAATATACTATAGTATATATATATTTATATAATATAGTTTATAATATATATCTTATAAATTATATTATTAGTTAATTATTTATATATATATATAATATAGATATTAATATATAATATTCATTTTATATATATAAGTATAATAATATAAATAATATCAACTACAATCTCCTACAGAAGTATCTCATAGACCTCGAAGACGAAAAGGAAAGGTGTCGGATTGTGTCAAAACTGACTTGCATATTTATATTTGTACGAATCAACAGAAATATATTAATACAGAATAAGATACATATTTGTTGGTAGTCCTTACATTGCTCGGTTGGCCTCAACAGGTATTAAGATTAATTCACTATTTTAATTATCAATCAACGCTATGCTAATGTGTATTTCGGAACCAGGGTCGGCCTATAGTAAAAATTCATAAAAATATATTTTAATAATTAAATATGTTAAATACGTGACGTCCAGTCAACACATGATGTTCGATATTATAGTATTATAAAATTCAAGTCACTCGTCATAAGTGAGTTCACTGAATCCAAACTGGTTGAGTGTGTGTAGTATGTATAATGAGTGTTCCAGACGTCCATCCGACCGAACGGAACAAGCAATGAGCTAACTAGGCTATGAATTCGTGTCGGAGTGTCCACGCTAACTGGGAACTCCTTCAGTAGGTACTTAATCACTATCCAATGCATGAGCGAACCCCAAGAATTCGCAATCCGCGTACGCCAAGGAGTAACCCATAAAAAACAGTATCAACATGGGACCAACTACAACAACAAGCAAAAAGCACTCTGTACCAAAAAGTAAAAGAAAATATAGTTTTAGTTTAACAAAATTTGTTTCATAGGAAGTTAATTAACGCTTTTGAACTAGTGTACCTTCACATATCTGATATCTACAAAAATCACCTATAAAGATGAAACCAGTATGCTAAAGCATATGTACGAGAGACTTCGAGAGGAATACATGGTAACAACATCGGTCTATAAACAATCGTGGACACCTAAAATACTTTAGGGATATATAGTATATATATAAATTATAATAAATATAATATCTTGTTTCTGAGATTGTGGACATCTGGCGAAGAAGACATTAAGTAGAGAATCGTTAAGTATAGCACACGTATACTTAGTTGATTGCTAGCCACGAGGCAAATAATAACGATGATTCATCTGTAGCGTACTATTGCGAATGATTCTGCCGAAGAAGAGTCGCGACATCTTTTCATTCTCGACAGGTGAGATAGGGTGTAAGACACATCATATGCGATAATACATACGTAATATAATCTCTAGCTGACGTGACAAAGTGGTGATATGAAAACGCCATCTGCTGCTCGATTAGCTAGAGAGATAATAGTGAGGCGAAGTGAGGGAAGTATATAGGTTCAATAGATGAGAGAGATTCCAGTGACATGTATGAATAATAGAGTAAAGATATAATATAGATAAGTATAATATTAAATTTTATTATATGTAAAATGTTTAGTTTGTTCCTTTATTCATAATTATTATTAGTTAATTCATACAACGCACAAACATCCCCACTACACTAAAACCATTATCTGAATTTATTTATTATTATTACTTCTTTTATTATTATTATTTTATTATTCCATTATTTATTATTATGTCATTAATTACTTATGAATTATTATTATAGTTCTATTACTTAGTTGTTTTTCTTTATTAATCGGGGGCTTCTTATTTTATTATATTCATTATTTTAAATTGGTGATTTTGATTTGCCTTTTTCAATGTTACCTCTCTCTGAATTGTGATTTTGGTCTTTTCACTTATTTTAGATGTTTCCTTTTTAGGTATTATTCTTGATATAAAACTCATAAACAAGAGTGCTGTTAGTAATAGTACCTTAAGCTTCTCGATTACAGCTTCGGACCTTTCTCCAAGGAATTAAAATTTTATTTTCATTTTTTAATATTTATACACCTTATTAATAAAATAAATTGTAACGTGTAACACTATTACAACAAATAACATAAATAAAGATTATAAATTTTAAAAGTTAAGGAAGGGCACGCTTAATGTTACAATTGACCATTTTTGTCTATTTAAAGATGTTCCAAAAATTGGAACATTTCGTTAATTTTTATGTTTATCACATGTTTAGTATACTTTCTTAAGAGCGAACGACTTCCTCCCCTGCCGCGCCCAATTCATCTCTCTAAAATATCATTTTTTCCTTTACTACAAACCTTTTCTTTCTTTTATTGCCAATGTGGTAAGCCGGTAAAAATACTGTAATATCTTCTCATATAAACATGTTGATATATTGTTGACTCGGATTATTACTTATGTTCGCGCATTCCTCATGTAAATGAGCGGTATTCGTCTGGTGTAATCCACCACGACTATAAGCGGCACGTTACTCCAGCTCTGTCAGAACAATTGAAAAATCGGTTAACCAACCTTTACTTCTTACTCTCCCGTATTGCCTATGTACCGCATATCTAGCGCTTTCCAAGTAGATGAGCACGAGTCAGTTTCAAATGGCTATATACGTTTACCGATTTTCAAAAATAAGCTTAACTTCAGCGTCCTTATGCATTTATATGTCTCTTTCGTAAAATTAATTTTAGCTTTTTAGTGCGTCTTCTCCTCTTCTTCTAGTACTAGATTTACAGTTGATTTGGATCCAAGATTTTTTATGTACCATACGTAGAGCGTTATTCGTTTCTTCCTCATTATCCGCTTTGATAGCGTATTGGCTAAATTATACATTTCTTCAACTATATCAATTTATCCTACCCAATGACCATCAAAGATAATGAAGCACGATAAGCTCGTTAGTTATATTTTTTTATAAAACTGAAAATATCAGCCTACACGAAAAAGAGCGAAGAGAAAACTAAAATCTGAACATTTTGAAAAGAGCAAGATTTAAGCAAAGGAGTGGAAGAAGCGTATTTTAAGAATCGTACTATAATAGTCCGATTGCAAAGCTTGAGCTCGTGCTTCTCATACTCGGTAAGGCTTTCGGGAATGGTGACGAGTAGTACACGTTGTGTTACGTGATTTCAATTGCTTCTGAAAATGTGGATTACGTCCCGCTTATAGACTTCGGAATACACAACGATATACCCTCAATAATGAGAATCGTCCAACATAAGTATAGCTCAGCCGAGTAACACATTATTTCTAACAATTTTAACTCGAAGAACCCACTATTAATTCCCGTATCACAGCATAAAGACAGGCTCTCTCCATACTAACAAGAAAAACATTGATTTTTATGAATGTTGCGCTCTTAAGCGGTTTGGAGTCGTGCTGCTTTCTTAAGATGAAACAATAAACAGCTATAGAACATAAAAATATAACGAAATGTCCAATTTTAACACTTATCTTTAAATCCTGACAAGTCCACGAACAACTAAAGAAGCTCCCTATGTAACGTTAACTTCTCTACCTTTTTAAGATCTTATTTAATTTGTTTACATTTATTTATTTTTTGCGTTAAACATATCTATATCTACCATTAATTTTATCTAAAACTTGTTAAAATATGTGAAAAAAATAAAATTTATTCCTTGAAATGGTCCGAAGTGTCGGGGGGGACGTAAATGCTTGCGCTTACTATCTTTAAATCAATTGTTTTTAATTTTATAGCAAGCGAATATATCTAATGAAATATCCTGCTTCTGTTGGAAGAAATATCATTCCAGCGAATCTTGAACAATAACAAGCACATTCAAACTCTTACAATTAAATAAATGCGTATTGAGTATTATATTATTTTATTATTGTTTATTATTCATTATTTTATTATTTATATATTATATTATTATTATTTATTATTATTATAATTATTATTATTTAATTTCATTTTATTCAATTATTATTATTATAATGTATGGATTATTATTATTTATTTATCTATATCTATTGCATGTATTATTCATTATTATTTATATTATTATTATTTTATTATTATTATTATTATTATTATTAATATATTAGTATTATAATTATTATTTAATTATTTTATTATTATTATAATATTAATAATTATATTATGTATTATTATTATTATGTTCATTTATTATTATTATTTTTTATTATTATTATTTAACTTATTTTTATTATTACTAGTATTTATTATTATTATTATTACTTATTATTAATTATTACTATTATTCTTAATTATTATCTATGTAAGTTATATTCATTACTTATTATTAATTAAATTATTAATTATTATTATTATTTATTAAATATCTATTCACTAGTATTACTTAGTTCTTATTGCTATTATTAGTATTATTATCTATTGATTATCAATTATTTGTTAAATATATTTTTTCCTTGTCACCAGTTATATATTATATAATATTTAGTTATATATTACTATTAATTATTATTATTATTATTAATTATTATTCTTAGTTATTATATCTTATATTATTATTCATTATTATTATTATTTATTTATTATTATATTATTATTATTATTATCTATTATATATTTATTAATTATTATTATTATTATATTATTATTATTTTGTTACTTATTAGGACGATTTTTCCTTTATTAATTAATGTCATTAATATTGATTAGTAATACTGAAAATCATTATATATTAATTATAGTATTATTAATTATTATTATTATTAATTATTATTCTTGATTATTAATTCCTTATTATTATTTTTTTATTTATTATTATTATTCATTATTATTATATATTTATTATTGTTATTATTATTATTTATTATTATTATTATTATTATTTATTTATTATTATCTTGTTATTTATCATTTTGTTTTTATTATCTATTATTATTATATATTATTTTTATATTATTATTTATTATTATTGTTTTTATTATTATTTATTATTATTTATTTATTATTTATTATTTCATTTATATGTTAATTAATTGATTATTATTTATTATTATTATTATTATTATTATCTATTTTATATACTTCTCTCGTTTTTATATTCTTTGTTATTTATATTATTTATTTTATTATTTATTATTATTTACTTATTTTATATTATTATTATTATTATTAATTTAAATCTTATTATATTATTTATTAGTTTATTATTATTATTATTTTATTATTAATTTATTATTTATTTATTATTACATTATTATTATTGTTATTATTTTTTATTACTTATTATTATTATTTCTATTATTATATTATTATTATTATTATTATTTATTATATTATTATTATTATTTATATTTATTATTTATTATTATTATCTTATTATTATTTTTATTATCTTTTTGTTATTTCATTATTATTATTATATTTTTTTTATTTATTTATTATTCTGTTAATTACTTCATTATTTATTTTATGATATTATTCTTATTTATTATGGTTATTGTTTAACTTTATTATCTATTATTCATAAATAAATTTCATAGCTACCTTTTTATCACTCTATTTTTTTATTTATTATTATTATTTGTTATATTTTCCATTCATCTGATTTGTATTTTATTTATTTATAGCTTTTAATATTTATGTTATCTAATAATAATTGTTAGAATATTAATGTATTTATATTCTTATTTGATTTATTATTTCTTTTGTTAGGTTATTAATTTTCTTATCAATTTTATTGGTGGTTATTATTATTATTATTCTAATTATTAATTATTTATTACGTTACACTGGCGCTGTGTTATCTTTATATCTATTCCTTATTATTTTTTATATGTTACTATTATTTATATTTTTAATGTTATTTATTTTATGTTTAATATATTACTTATTAATTTTATTTACTTTATTTATTATTTATTTATTTATAGCTATTTGCATTGAATGCTCTAAAGAGCTTTGTACGCATTAAAAAAAATTTAGATACATTTCTCTCCGCCATTTGGGTTATGAACTACTATTTCTCATTTATTATTCCCTGTATTCATTTTGTAGTGATTTTAATTCATTACACTACTATCCTATTTTCTCTTATTTATTTCTTCAATTATTCTATTTATTTTTTTTCAAGAATGGATATTATGGTATTATTATTTAGTGTTTGATTTCATTACTTATTTAGGTTATTATTTATGATTTTATTTATGATTGATTATTGGACCTTATCTTAATGCTTATTTTTCTTATTACTTTGTGTTTTTTATGATTAATTTATCTGCTGGTGCTTAGATTTTTATTTAGGTTATTCAAACTTACAGTCCCGCCGTTTGAGTGTGTTATCCTTATCCTCACCAATATTAAATGAGTACCTTTTCTGTTTGCTAACCATGACTTTTTGATCAAGACTAATCTCATTTAAACTTAACTTTATTATTACTTACATTTATGTTTCAGGTATTTTAAGTTACTGTGTTCTATTATTTGATGATCTGTTGATTTGATATATATTTATATTTATTTAGTCTTATATTATTGGTTTACCTGACTGTTTTATTTAAACTTGTACTCTATGAAGTGTATTACAGTGTATTTCAAAAAGATGCCGTTTAATTTATTTTATTGTTCATTTTATGTATCTCCTTTAGTTTTATATTAGTACATCACAGCAAGCTCAATACGGCAATAAAATATAATCGACTTTTGCTTTATTATTTTTTGCAACAGTAAATTAATTTAGACAGACTATTTCTTTACATAGCTCCCCAGTTAAATTCAGTCTATTTATTTATTTCGTTATTTATGTGATTTTCTTATTGACTTCTATATTTATCTTACACTTTATTATTTATTCATTTTTAAATTTCTAAGGTTATCTCTTATTCTAGGTTACCATTTATCTTATTATAGTGTAATTAAAATTGTTTAAGTGCATAATTTTAAGGATGATGCATCATCATCTGATTTATTTTTTAGAATGTTTCATTATTTAAGTATTGTTATTTATATTATTATTTACTTTATTACTTATTATTACTTTATTATTATTCTATTTTATATATTACTTATTTATTGATTATTATTCATTATTAATAATTAGATTTATTTTAATAATTTATTATTATTTATTCATTATTTCTTCTTGAGATTTCTCTTCTTCCACCCTTATACAATTAATATTTACTATTATTATTATTTACTTACTTTTACAACCCTTTCTTTATCTTTAATGACCTATCTGTCATTCCATTACTTTATTCATTATTATGCTTATGATACTAGTCACTATTATTATTATTTTTAAAACACCACTAACCATTGCGGATTAATATTATTATCTTAATCATAATATGTCCAAGTATTCTTATTTATAAGTATCTATCTTATTTTATTTTTTAATCTATTCTTACTTATTTCATTTCGATTTTATTATTATTTGTTTTAATTTCATCTCTTTTTATCTCCTACTTTATTCATTTCTTACTTTTATTGTATTATTAACATTATTATTATTATTATTATTATTTATTATTATTATTATTATTATTATTATTATTATTATTATTATTATTATATTATTACAATTTTATTTTATCTCTTTTCTGCTTTGCTTATTATTATCGATTTCATTTGATTATTTTTCTTTCATTATTTCATTATTTTTACAGTTATAATATAAATTGGGTATTTATTTATTTATTCCTCATTCCCAATCAGTGGTTGAGAGTTGTGTTTATTTATTTATTTATTTTTATGAATTTGAGTATTTAATCATCTTATTAGCAACTGTGAGCGTGTTATCTCTCTTATTATGTGTGACCTGTATATATTTTATTATTCTGATCTTCGGATGCGTGCTATTATTATGTACTGTTCATTTTCAAGTTACTGTGAACCGTTTCTCGTGTCCTTATTCCTAGTTTTAATTAATTTATTCTCATTATTATTATCCATTTCTATTATCTTCACTTATGCTCACTCTTACAGTTCTTTATCTTCTAGATTAATTATTTGGGAGGTGGACTTCCTGTTTCCTGTTATCATCATATCTCTTTCTTGTCGCGTGCTTTTTCATTCTAGTGAGTGGTACTTGTGGTTATGTTTAATTTTCTTGATTTGTCAACTGTGTCTGATACCTACTCGTGTGAAATTGGAGCTCTTATTTCTTTTTATATTTATTATTTTCTTTCATTTCTTATTATTATTTCTTTATTATTATTTTTATCTATCTTTATTATTTCATTATTCTATCTATTATTATCATTATTTGTGTTATGGTAAAAATTCATTCAATGAGTAATTCTGTTTTATCTGTTTAGTTTAGATTAAAGTATAATTATAATTATTCTATTTAATTATTATTCATATTAATTTTTTATTTGTTATATTAATCTTTTGTTATTATTAATTATTTATTATTACAAATGCTTTTTTCATATTTAATATGTAACTTTTTTAATAATTTATCTTTATATTTATTTATTTCATTATATATTATATTTTATATTATTATTTAATTATTTCATTTTATCATTATTTATTATTTATTATTATTACTCCGGTCCAGATCAGAGTAGTAGCTAAGACAGATCATGGGTAGACATCTAGGCATTCGAGTCTGCAGACAGGCAGTCTTCGACAGGGCATCGCTACCAAGCAGGCGTCATATCATAGTTAGTAGAAAATCATATTAGATAAAAGAGAGAGAAAATTATTTTATGATATAATTAAAAATGTTTTACACATAACCAATCACAAAAGTTTTTTTTTTATTTATCTTTTTTTTGCTTCACTATTGGAGTGGAAGCCCAAAAAACATTATCATTCCTATTCTCTTTTTATTAACTCTCTCTCTCTTTGTTGTTTCGTCTTTGATATACTTTCTTATCTTGCTAAGTTTATATATTTTTTCATCTAGTTTTCATGTTTTAAATCTGTTCGCATTTGCGTGACTCCTTGAACAATTAGCACAGAGGCCGGCTTTGGGGATAGAAGAAAGAAAAAAAAGAGAAAAAAGAGTGCCGACGAAGATAGGGCAGGAGCAGAGTTCGGGACCGAAATTTTATCTGTTTTAACGCTACCATCAGTTTGAAAGTTTTTTTATTGTTTTGTTTTTAATATATTTTCTAGATATCTTTATATTTTTTCTGATTCCCTACAATCATTTCCTATGTGGATAACGTGACATTTTCTAATAAATATATATTTCTCTGGACCTTTTTGTTTCCATACTACTTCCGTCAGTTTTAATTTTTTTTTTTTGTTTTTTTTTTTTTTTTAACATATTTGCTCGTCTTTTAATTGGTTCAACAAAAATTTTTTATTACGTGGGTAATCGGATCCTTCCATTCAGTAAAGTTGCAAAATAATTTTTAAATATAAGTTTTTAAAGTAATAATGATAATTTTTTTTTAGTAATATTTTTTTTTTTTATTTCTTTTTTTTGTCTGTGTTTTTCAAACTAAAGGAATAACCCCAAGGGTAAACCGCAAGAGATGACAGGAGTTCAGTATGGTCTCTCTTCGCGCCTTCATTTTTTATATTTCTTTCCGTGGAAACGACTAAAGGGTAGACATTTTCGCCTCTCTCCTCGGGATGAGGTCTCCGATACTACCCGCTCTTGTATTCTTGTGGTGTCCGTTGGGGTTCCTACGTCCGCCCCTTCCCTACGGGGTATGGAAATACTCCCCCTCTTCCCTCCTCGTCGTCCCTCTCGAGCTCCCCTTAATAATCATTATTTAATAGTTTAATAGTTTAATAGTTCAGATGTAATAAACATGCACGACACAAATATGTATAATTGGTTTTGCGATCAATCGTAGTACTTATCGAGACTATTTAATTATCATTTTTGTAATTAAAATATTCTACCAATATAATGTGCATTTTTTTAAAAAATTAATTTAAAAATATCTTCACTGATGAACTTTCTTCTTCGTTGATGTCTTTCATGACACGGGAAAATAATTATATTATCTCCCCCCACCCATAAATTGTTTTTCAGTGTTTTATTCCCTAAATTATCCTAAAATTATGTTTATTAATATAATGTCAAATATTATTATAAAAAAACTACAAAATAAAATCAAACTTGTGTGGACTGGATGTCGTAATAGAAGGCAATATTGATCACATGATTTCACTATGCTTATACTTATAGTTCGTTGCTAAATATCTATTATATATACTATATATTTATATTATTATATTATCTTTATTATATTTATATATATATATATTTATATTTATTTTTCTTGTATATATATTTAACAATGTCTACATCAAGTCTTATAGTATTCTTTCTTTATGTGTGTTATTTATTATTATACTATAATATATATTATTTATATAATATAATACTATTATTATTATATAATATATTTATATATTCTTTTTATATTATTATTATATATTTATATTTTATATATTATTATTATATTAATTTTTTATTATATTATTATTATATTTTAATATTTATTCTATTATATTATCCCTACTTCTATAGTTTTATAAATAATATACACTTGAATTATATATAAGTATATATATATATATATATATATATATATATGGTTATTTTTGAATTATATGATAGGCTTTTTGCTTGAAGTCTGCCTAACGATATAATAGATATTGTTTAATTGTTTTTAAATGGGCTTATCTCGTTTACGTTCTCTTTATTAAATTATTAGGTTCTTATTCTTTTTTTTCTATATATTCTTTTTTACGCTATATAGTATTTACAGGCATCTGATATGCTGTGTAATTCATTATTTTGGCAAAATTAATTAGTTTACACTTGAAACTATTTATTTTATTTATTATTTCAATAATGGCTAAAAATCATTAATGTTATTATATCATTATTATTAATTTTATTATTATTTTTATATTATTATTATTATTTATTATTATATTAATTATTTATTATTATTAATTATTAATTTATGTATTATTTCATTATTATTTATTATTTTATTTTTTTCATTTATCTATTATTTTATATTATTATTATTATTATTTATTATTATTTATTATTATTATTATCTATTTTTTTAACTTACCTATTAATTTAATTTAATTGTATTATTTTTATTTTTTTATTATTATTTATTATTTAATTATTATTTTATTCTTTTTTTATTATATTTAATTATTTATTATATATTATTATTTCTTACTGTGTATATTATTATGTTATATTTGATTACAATATATTAGGTATCATTGATTTTTAATTTATTATTATTATGAAATTGAATCTAAATTACTTATTAATTTTATTATTCTGTATTGTTGATTATTTATTATTTCCTTTCTTGAATTTATTATTAATTATTATTTATATGTATTTATTTTATTATTATGTTATTTTTATTCTGATTAATTATTTATTTATCTGCTTTTGTTGTTGTTTGTTGTTTTTGATGTTTGTTCGTAATTTTTTTATCTTTATATTCATTTAATTATATACTTTATTACTTAGTTATTATGTATATTATTTTATATATTATTTTTTATTATATAATTTATTTATTCATTTATTATTACTTTATTTTATTTATTATTTATTTTATTATTTAATTATTATTTTATTTATTATTATTATATTATTTATTATTTCTTATATATCTATATCTTTCTTTTTTTTTGTAGTTGTCTTTCATTATTTAATTATTATTATTATTATTATTGATTTTATTTCAAAACTATTATATTATCTATTATTATTATTTATTTATTTATTTTATTATTATTAATTATCACTTATTTATTATTATTTATTATATTATTTATTTAATTCCATTATTATTATTATTTATTTTTTATTTAATTAATTATTATTTATATTATTTAATTATTTATTATACCTTTATGTAAAACTTAATCTCATTATGTAGCTTTAGTAATTATTTTAGGTTATTTAATTACAGTATTGTTACTACTTATTATATATTCTTAATAGGATTAATCTTTGACTTTATAATTTAATTAATTAAATTTAATTATTTTTTTTTTGTTATATTATTATTATTGATTCATTATTATTATTTTGTTATTTCTATTATATTTTGTATTAATAAAAAAGAATTTAATATTTATTCATTTAATTTTTCTTATTATTATTATTATTTATTATTATTATGAATAATTAT
Source organism: Trachelipus rathkii (assembly GCA_015478945.1). Lineage (NCBI taxonomy): Eukaryota > Metazoa > Arthropoda > Malacostraca > Isopoda > Trachelipodidae > Trachelipus > Trachelipus rathkii. The sequence goes on from JABUQX010053531.1 coordinate 23,658, forward strand.
ATTATAATATTATTTATTTAATTTATATTTATTATTATTATTATTAATTATATCATTATTTTATCATTATATTATTAATTATTATTATTATGATTATTATTGTATGTTGTTGTTGGTTGTTGTTGTGTTGATTTGTTGTTGTTTATTATTACTATTATTGTTTACTTTTATTCTTATTATATTGCGATAACTGCTGGCGTGATACTTAATTATTATTATTATTATTATTATGTATTTATTAGTATTATTATTATTATTAATTTATTATATTCTTTATTATTCATTTATTATTTATCATCTATTATTTGTTTTTGTATTTGTTATATGTATTCTTTCTCATTAATTTTATTTTTTATTATTTGTTATTATTTATTATTATTATTATTATTTATCTATTATTATTATTATTATTTCATTTATTAACTATATCATTTTATTATACTCCTATTTATTTATTATTATATTATTATTATTAATTATTGTTATTTTTATTATTTATTATTATTAGTTATTTATTATATATTAATTATTATTTAATTAGTTAAATTATTCTATATATATATTAATTATTATTAATTTATTATTTTATTTAATCATTATTATAATTATTATATAAAATTGAAGTTAAAATGTTAAAGTAAATATTTAAATCTAAGATTTTAAAATTAATTAAAATTTAAAATTAAAATTAAATAATTTATTAATGATCTATTATATTAAATTAACATTTAACTATTACCTGTATCTAATTATAAGGATTAACCTCGGGGTATCAAGAGTACTTTTAAACTATTTAACTTAACAATTAACTATTAACATCTTTAAATTCTTTAATCATTAATTATTAATAAATTAATATTACTATTTATTATTAAATATAATTAATATTATATTTTAATTTTTATACTATATAATATTTTACCTTTAATATTTAAGCATTAATTGTTTAATATTTAATATCACTTTAAATATAAATATAATTTATTAAGATTAATTATTTATTAATATTATTACTATAATTATTATTTATTTATTAATTAGTAATCTAATTTTATATTAGTATTGTTATTAGGTATTTTATTATTATTTATTATTATTTATTATTATTCTCTTTATTTATCTATTATTTCATTATTATATTTATTACTTATGATTATTATTCATTTATTATTTATTTTATTTTATCTTATTTATTATTTATTATTCTCTTATTTACTATTATTTTATCTATTATTATTATTATTATACTTTTAGCTTCCATTTCCTCCTAAATATTTCATTTAACACCTTTTTTCCCATGAAATCTACAAGAACTATTCAATACGTCCCACAGTTAAACTATATCTATCTACAAAACAGATAGATACTTTCTTCCTGTTTTCCTCAACTAAGGATACCTTTCAGTTAAGGTCTAGGTCATGGTTCGTTGTGCTCGAATGGTCGCTATGTCCCGAGTGCTGACTGTATTTCAGATGTAAGTTTTTATGATAGACGACTATTATATATTTAGGAGATTATGGCGGCGACCAAGCGACCGTTGTTGGGTCTGGGCTATTTAAACCACAGTACATATATTTGATGATTTGTGGATATTTCACGGAACAGTACGAAGGCTACTATATGTAGCCTGATAGTGTCAATATTCATTTAAGAGATTTTAACTCGAGCTCTTCTATTGCTTGAAGCTTCGCAATAATCTAGACACAAGTGGCTGATTGTTCATTTTGACCTATAAGGGAACAATGTGAAAAAAAGATCATAACCACTTAAAGTTTTTGAACGGATTATGCGTTTTGTTACCTTTACAACTAAATTAATTATTGAGTGGTCTCGAATAATCTAAATAATGCTATTCTGATTTTTGATTTTTAAATCTTTGTTGCTTTAATTAATAATTTCCATTAAATTTGTCAATTGTTAGAATCAAAACTGGGAAGATGTCTGGTCAAGAACTAATAAATAGTAACTATTTGCCTCTACTTTCTTTGCTAAATTATTTTTCTATGAGCTATATATTTATGAAATTAAATTGAAAATATTAGCATAGAATAATGTTTAGGTATATAAAGAGATGACTGAGACAAACTTTCATAAAAACAAAGCTGATATAGATAATTTCTCTCTATAATAATCAATTTATTAATTTATTATATAATTTTATTATTGTTTATTTATTATTAATTATATTATTATGTTGATTAATTTATATTTATTATTACTACTACTTATTATTATTAAATTACTTATTTTTAATTTATTATATTATTATTATTCTTATATATTATTATTATATTATTCATTATTTAGTATTATTTTTATTATTTATTATTATATATTATTATGTATTATTTATTCATTATTATTTAAATTATTATTTATTATTATTCTTTATACATTATATTATTATATATTATTTATAGCTAATTAATATTATTATAATTATATAATTATAATTTATTAAATATTATTTTTATATTTATTCTTATATATTATATAAATTTATTATATTTATATATATATAATTTACGTAATTAATAAATTCTGGCAACTCCCAAGCTTGAACAAAAAATTATTATTATTATTATTAATTATAAATATTATATTATTTAATTATTATTATTAATTTATGATTTAATTTATTTATTATTACTTTATTATTATTATATTTATTATTATAATTAATTATTAATATTATATTATTATATATCTAAAACTCAATGAATACAGCGCATATTATTATTAATGTATGATTTTTTTGTTGCTTTTTCAAGCCTTACTAAATGTATTTCTGTTCTACAGAAGAAATTTTCTTAAGTATTATCCTGGAATAAATTTATAAACACTATTTGATTGTTAAATAACAGTACCTATAAGCTTTCGTCCAGTACACTTCGACATTTCTTCTCAATGGAATAGTTTTTTCATTTTTTTTATTTATTTTAACAACTTTTGATAATATTAAATATTATTTTATACACTTATTAATAAATATAATAAACTAAAATTAAAATTATCAAATAGTTAGAAAAGTTAACAAATGAATAATGAAGTTTTTTTGTTTATATTCTTAAATGAATGTTTAAGAAATCGTTCCAACTTGAATTATGCTCCAATGTGTATTGAGGTGAAAGATGACATCTTAATAAAGCGTGTGTGAGAGGCGCAATTCATAAAAAATCTTTCTTTCTTTCTTATTATGGAGAAGCCCTCTTTTATGCAGTTATCGGTATTTTTGTGGTGTTTTTCCTTAATATGTTGAAATATTTTATTCGGCTTATACTTATGCTGCGTATTTATAATGTTGATGGTATTCGTTGTGTATCCAATTATAAGCGGCGTTACATCCACTTTCAGAAACTATGAAATGGTTACTACAACGTTATCTATCATCTTCTCCTTCCGAAAGCGCTTCCACGTAGTAGAAAGAACACGAGCTCAGTTTTCAATGGCTTATAGTAAGATCTTATAATAAGCTTCTTTCCGTCACCCTTCTAAATATGTTTCTTTCAAATATTAATTTTTAATTTTGTTTTCTTCTCTATTTTTCTGTGCTGAATATTTTCAGTTTTTATACATAGTCTAAGAGCTTATCTTTTCAATTTTCATTGATAAGTATTGGCGAATAAATTTTTTAAAGTTGTGCTTTATATGTTTTTTTCTATAATATTTATTTACTGGGGAATTATTGTTTTATCAGATTTCTTTTGTTATTTTCCTTTCTTAATTTTCTAATAATACTAAAGGGTCCAATCAGACGATATCTTAAAATTACCTTTATGGTGAACTTAAGTCTTTATGGTAGCAATTTCTGATAGTTTCAATGGGAGTGAAGTGAAATCAAAATTCATAGTATGTATTACCCTTATCTTAATATTTTTCACTAATTACCTTCTATCTGACTTTTCTCGCCTACCTATGAATCAACCTTTCATTATATTTTAATTTTTAATGTTAATGAAAAATGATAATTATAATAATTTCAATATAGTTATATTTTTTGCCTCTTTTTTTTTTGTAAATTTTAACCCACTGAGATCTTCTATTTTGGATTTTGAACTCTGAATTCTATCCGTCTCTTGGGTCCGTTAATATCTAACAAAGTGGTCGTTCTACGTATCGTATGTAAAAATTAGGATTGAATGGGGCGTTTTCATTAAAATTTATTTGGTTTCTACTGATGACATGTAGAAATTCTGCAAAAGTTGGTCCTAAAGGTATTCCTCTATTGAAACTAATACTACTCCATTATTTTTCTCAGATAATTAATGTTTTTTACCCATTGAAGCTCAAATAGGTGTTTTCGTATAACATATATAATGTAATACTTTATTGGAGGATTATTTTAACATTTTCTATACTTTGTGGATGGTGGTGTGTTTATTGAGATGATGATATATACATTTTTTTTTCATAAATTTATTATGTATTTTTAATATATAGTCTTCAGATATTTAGGAATTAATCTCGTTGAAAAGTACCTTTTCTAACTATCCAATTTAGTAATTATTTTATTTTTTTGTTAGCATTGTCTGTAAAGATATTAATGTTGCTTAGTTTGTCTTTCCTAAATTAATTCCTTCTGTTTTGTTATTTTTAATCTATATATTCTAATTATCCGTTTAATGTTCTTGATATGGTTCTTATATTATGTTTATTTTTATATAATTTTGTCGAACTATCTCATTATTGAGTCACTAGGTTTACTTCATTGCTTCTTAAAAGTCAACAGTAGGATGTTTATAACCAGACCATGTATTGGCCTGTCCAAGCTATATGAGTCTAGCGGACAATTTAACTATTAAAACTACTAAAATAGTATACAAATTAGTATGTCTTCATGTCTATTTCTGAAATGTGGACATGCTATTATCTCTAATGTGCCTTTACTCATATGGTTTCACAAGGTTACTACTGGGAACCGCCACCGGCTCTGGGTTTCAACGCACCTGAATTATGTAAGCTAATGATATCTTGGTGTACCCTTTCGATGTTGAGCTTTTTTTCTCTATTCTCTGTTTTTGAATATGTAAAAGGATTGTCGTATTGCACACAATATTTTAAGTAATCTTTAATCTGAAAAATTTACTACTTATAATACCATACATCGTTTCAATTTTTGGGAAAAGTAGTATTTTTACGTGTGTGGTATAAAGAAGTTTAACAATGTTCCTTCTATGTAAGTCATTGAAAGTCTTTTCACGAATGGTCCTATATCTCGTCAAACTATTAACATATATATATATTAGAATATATGTCCTTATCTTCACTCAAAATAGAACAATTCCATCCCGACCATGCTCCTATATAACTTGTAAGATCTCCTTCAATAAAGTTTACTTTATTTTTTTTTTTCTCTATTTGTTTTTATTTATGTTATAGATTCTATAATGCATTTTTAGCTCTCAATGTAAATACATATATTCAAAATAATTGGTGTTATCTATGGGATCAACTTTAGGACCAATTCATTTCATTTGCTGATTACTGTCTACCATGTCTATTCATATGTTTAGTAAACCAAAAATTTTTTACATGAATAACGCCCAGACCCGGGGATATTTGGCTCTATGTATCTTGTGGTTTTTGGTCTCTAGCTATCACTCTTATCTTCATGCTCAATAGTCTTATTTTTACTTTCGATATTCGTCACGATGCGGTTGCTATCTTTACTTTGTACTCTCTACAGTCTTTTTCTCTAATCTGCATTCTCAGAACCTAGTATTGTTTACTACTTTTTTTCTACTGTCTCTTCGACGTTTTTCCAAATTCCCAATAATATGGAATGATATCTCTCAGTGTTCCTTTTGACACATTTTACTCTTTATTTGCATAAGAGGTGCAAACTTATCAAATAATCTATATTTAATTTCTTGCAAATTTTAACAATTAAAATTATAAAGTAATGTATCTTTGGATTACTAATATATTAACTTAGATTATATGAAGTCTATCCTGTTACAATTATCAGATACTACTGGAATCACTTCTATCTCTTTGAATTTTCATTGATCCTATTTCAACGTCATCTTCTTTTATAACTTATCATATACATTGTGCTATCTGATCTATAGATATCTTTTCTTGTCATCATCAGAGCGTCTGTTTCTAATGAGTATTCGTTCTTGATTTGGACTTCTCTTTTTGCATTTTCAGATAAATTATAAGAGAAATATATTCAAGATACCTTCCCTTGATATTCCTTAATCTAATTAACTTCCTCCCCAGTATTATCTCGTTACTTTACCGATGAAACTATACTATCGTTATGTTCCTTAGCCCTATTCGGTATCTGCTGCTTGCTCTATGATATTTTTGTCTTTATTACGGATTGAATGTTTATTTTGGTTTCGTTCGTTATATTATATATTCTTAATGTGTAATACGATGCTTAATAATTATTCGATTACTTCACTGTCTTCTGTACTATCAAGTCTGAAATAACAACTTTTACATATTTTAGCCAGAAAACGAGGACAAGAAAATCTAATATTTAATTCTATTATTACTTTCTGAAAGAACACCCTCACTTATAATATCAGCAGATATATGACGAGAATGAAAGCTTAATACTTATTTTTTAATCTGCCATCTTTACTTGAGTATAGCCATCCTCTTGATAATACTGAGGCTCGTGCCTTCTCTACTCTTTGATAGCCTTTCGGATGGGAGAGTAAGTATACGTTTGTACTCCGATTTCAATGTTCTCTTTGAAAGTGGATGTACGCCTGCTCCTATATTGGATACTACTCACAACTGCCATATTTCCTCTCATACATGAGAATTCGCAGCATCAGTTATACTCAGCCGAATTAAAAAATTATTCCAATACATATAATGGACGAACCATCCGTTTCTCTCACATAAAATGCCGATAACTGCTAAAAGAGGCTTCTTCTCTCTCTCCATCTTTATTATATCCTTGTTGATACCAGAGAAGATTTTATGAGATCAATGCACAGGGCACCGGGAAGTGCATTGTCTCTTAATAATGCAAAAGCATATAATCCTCTATTAGAGTGCTATAATCTATCATGGGTTATTATGTAATTAAGGGTTGAATAGGTCTAATCTTCTTTGAGAAGCACTTGTGCTTTGTGGAGGAATTAAGCAACTTGTTTAAGCTCGACAACGTAGGGTTATCTTATGCGTCCTAGGACCTTGATTTAATCCAGTATTTTATAACTGTTTTGGGTTATTTTATTTGTCTGTTCTATTACATCGTGGGTACGTTTGTAAATATTTAGCATATTTATGCACTGGAGTGCTTCCTATCCTACGTGAGCCCTATATTCTGTATACGTTCTTAACTTCATGAATATATAATATTATTTACACAACCATAACTTTTCCTTGGATTAAATCTTACTTCATGAGAATGGTGTCAAGTTTTGTGAGCGGTAAAAGTGCTTTGGGCTTTACTCGAACCTTTGATCTCCTAAATTGTGCAACTTACAGAAACTTCTGGTATCTTTATTTCCTCACTGCCCTTTTCTGTATTTTTTGTGATTCTTGTTTGAGCTTGTCGAATTATTTCCCACATTTGGCGTTACTAAAGTTTATACAATCGTAAGTTAAACCTTTAAAGATTTTCTTCTGTGTCTATCAAGAATCTATTAATTAGGTAATTGAATAAAAAAAAAATAAGGGATACGATTAAGGTAATTAAAATCTATAATAATTAATAAAATATTGAATATTTCATTATTACTTTTACATATATAAAAACATTTTCGTTAATTCTTATTAATTTTCGCTTGTAACTTAATCTCTTTTATTTTCATTATTACTTTTAAATTATTTTGTTTTATTTTAAATTCATAAATTATCGAAATTGCTGCATTTATACTTAATTTATTTATCTAATTTAATATGTATTATTATTTATCTATTCATTCATATCTTTAATTCTTTCATTATCTTTATCTTTTTTCTTATTCTATTATTCATTATTTTTATCATTCATTATTTATTATCTGTTATTTATTATTGTTATTTAATATTTATTATTTATTGTATTGTTATTGTTTTACATTTTATTAAGTTTATTTTGCTACAGACTATGATTCAATTTATTTTCTTCATATTATTATACTAGTTTATTTTGCTTCATATTGTTATTATTTATTATGATTCAGTTTACTTTGCTTCATGTTATGTGATTCTATTTACATTGCTATTTATCATTTATTTTATTAATTTATTTATTTATTTTTATTTGTTATATATTATTTTTTATTATTATTATTCTATATTGATCATTATTATAATTATTATTATTATTAATTATTATTTATTTATTATTATTAATTTTTTTATTATTAATTTATTTTATATTATTATTATACTATATTATTATTGTATTATATATTAATAATTATTATTATTATTATTATTATTATTAATTATTATTATTATTATTATTATTATTATTATTATTAATTATCTTTATATCTTTATTATTACGATTATTTATTATTACTAACTACTACTACTATACTAGTAGTCAGTAGTAGTATAGTAGTCAAGTAGTAGCTAGTATAGTAGTAGTAGATAAGTGGTACGTCAGTAGTAGTACTAGTTTCTACTTTATTATTCCATATATTATTTATTATTTTATTATTATTATTATTATTATTATTTATTATTATTATTATTACTTAATTATTATTATTAATTGATTCTTATTTTATTATTATTATTTATTATATTATTATTATATTATTATTATATTTTATTATTATTAACATATTATTATATTAATTATTATTTATTATTATTATTATTATTATTATTATTATTATTTATAATATTATCTATTAATTACTAATCTATTAATTATATTATTATTATTTTATTATTATTTTTATATCTATTATTATTACTTATTTTTTGTTATCTTCCACTAATATTATTGACTTATTATTATTACTTATATTATCTATTTATTTATTATGAGTGAATATTATTATAATATTATTAATTATCATTATTAAAATATTAATTATTATTATTTATTATCTATTATTATTATTATGTATTTTATTATTATTATATTATTATCTATTTATTATATTATTATTATTATTATTATCTATTTATTTTATTATTATCATTATTATTATGAATTATTATTTATCTTCATTGTTCTTCATTATTATTAATTATTATACTAACTTCTTATCTTCACTTATCTCAATAATTATTATCTATTTATTATTATTATTATTTATTTTTCTTTTATTTTTTATTTTTTTCATTAATATTATACTTATTATTCCTATTTTAAATTTTATGTATTAATTTAATTAGTATTTAATTACAGTTATAATTATTAAAGATCTTTATTTATGTATTATAAATGAATCATTATAATTATAATTATAATTTAATTATAGATTATATAATTATAATTATAATTATAATTATAATTATAATGTATAATTATAATTATAGTAGTAGTTAGTAGTAGTAGTAGTAGTAGTTAGTATTAGTAGTAGTAGTAGCTAGTAGTAGTAGTAGTCACGTGCTATGCATGTAGAAGCAGTAGTACGTATTTTGAAAGTAACTATACTTCTTTAATCATATTCTTTGCAGAGTATCTATTCGGTCCAAATAAGTTCTACATTGATGTATTCGGACCTCTGAGAGTCCTTACGCCTGATTGCGTCAAATTTCTGCCTGAATAAATCCATTGTTTTATCCTTCTACCTGCTTTTGACATACTCATAAATCCTTTTCATATTACATTTAAGATACTCATTTTCACGCCCTCTTGTCTGAGTTTCTTCTTTTTGAGACGGCGTTTAAATCTGTTTTTTTTTTTTTTTTTTTTTTTTTTTTTTTTTTTTTTTTTTTTTTTTAATTTAATTGATAATGGTGATTCCTTTTTAACTAAAGTGTGGGTAACTCAATTGTTTCCAGCTTGATTATCATAAGGGGTTTTTCATGATATCATATCCTTACTTCTCCCAATAAATCCTCTTTATTTCATTTCATTTAGTACTCTGTATTATTCTAGTCACTTATATTCGATTTATTACTACCTAAAGTAAAAGCATTTTCTATATAACTCCGCCTTATATTTGACTTGTATGGTACCATTCTATACTGATTGATATCGAGATAAGACAGTAGATATAATTCAGATATGATTGCACATAGATGATCATGATTAATATAAGAATTAGATAGATTAATGATATGTGAATAGATAGAATAGTATAGTTTATAGATAGATACTGATTAAGAGTAGATAGATTGATTCAGATATAGATAGATTTAGATTATGATCATGATAGATAGATAGATAGATAGATAAATATCGATAGTATTATCGATAGATAGATATTGATTTTATTATCGATGATAGATATGAAGTAGTATTCTGCATAGATATGTATAGATTAGTATACGATAGATGACTCAGATTAATATGATAGATTAGTAGATAAGATAGATAGATAGCTAGATGATCTCACGATGATCACAATAAATGAACGATTTTTTCTTTTTTTTTTTTTTTCTTTTTTTTTTTTACAGTGTGTCTACCTCATTTTCCTATCTAACCACTCACTCTGCTGGGCGAAGCCCTATATTCAATCTGCAGGGGGTGTTACATACTATTCTTTCTCTCTACAGAATCGAGTACACAACACGTCATATTAGTTGCATATAGAGCAACTGACGCAGTGCCTTTGAAGTGCAGGGAGATTAAATTCAGCAGGAAAACAACAGAAGATTGGAAGAGAATTCCACAGAAACTAGAAGTGGCGTTGGAAAGAAGGTAATAGTCACTCTGCAGCGAATCTCAGTCCTTTGAGTTGCCAATATCTACACACAATAAACTCATTATTATCGCGGTCCAGTTTTTATTATTCGTATATTACATACATGCTACTCGCCTGTGCTATAATTATATCGATAGCTACATATTTAAAAGTACATTTTCTATGGCGGGGTTTGTTTAAATCATTCTTTATCTGATCTTTGTTTCTAACTATATACTTATTTTCTATTATTTTTTCTATTGAAAAATTAGTATTAAGATTAAGAAACTTTGAAATAATTTAAGCTAACATTTATTGCCTTTTAATCTAGTTTATCATTGATTTTGCCGATGTTTTTTCACATAATTTGCTACCCAGAGATCATTTTTTATTGTTTCATTTTTTTTTCTCTCTCTCCATTAGTTGTGCTAACTCAAGAGTTTTATTCTACCATTTAACTTTTTCTTTTTTTCATTAATTTTTGCTATATATAGATTTTTCTCTTTATAAATGATAATAGTTCATTTATCTTAATATAATTAATATATATCTATAATAATATATATTACACTATATATAATTATATATACTAATAATTAATTATACTTTTTCAATATTTCGCTATTAAAAAGATAATTTGATTATGAATCTGGCTTTTTAATAAAATATTAACAAATAACAATAATTCATTAAAAATATATAAAAATTTCATATTAAAATATCTATATATTCCTTTCTTTTGAAACACACTTTTGGAAACTTAAAATATTTTTGATTTTGTAATGATGAAAACTAAAATAAATGGTTAATTATTATTATTTTTTCTAAGGATTCAATTATAATAAAAATTGAAATAAGTTATTTATTTATTTTAAATGGGCAACTATTCAAAATAATAATAAAAAATTAAATTTCTAATTTAAAATACTTATTAATTTATAATTAATATCAATAACAAACACATAATTCTATTACATATTAAAATATTAATTTATAATTCATATATTAACAATTAATATTAAAACATATAGATAATTTTTATTTTTATCTAATATTAAATTTTGACTAAATAAATGAAGCAGTAATATAACTGTATAAATATATCTAAATTTTTAGTTTTTATATTGTAATATATTTATTATATTTTCATATTTTTTCATTTACTTCCTCTACTTCAACTTATGGGCTTTATAAACTAGGCTTGCTAATTGCGGTTAGTAAGATTATCATTCTTATAATAGTCTTGTGAGAGCGATTACCATCGCCAATAAGTAAATATCAGTATTCATTCGTGATACTTGTCGTCTCCTCTCCTGACTCGGATTAGCGCGGTAAATTTCTAGCATCGTTCCTGAAGATTTGGGAGGGAGGAGATCTCAGTTTGGTATAGTGGATGCTCCCTGGGAGAGGAAGTTTCGTTTAACTCATTGTATTTGTATATTTAATTAATGAGGTAGAGCCGGTCTGATTATTTTTTGTGGGTCTATATTATTTATTAGATATTACCTTACTTATTATTTAGGTATTACTTATTCGTATTTTCTATTTATTGATTTATTATTTATTATTATTAATCTTATTATGTATTGGTGGGGTTATGATCTTCCTTTTATATATTGAAATTAAGTTTATTTCATTATTATTATTATGTAGATTATATTGCACTAGTTAGTTATTCGCAGTTATGTTTATTGCAATTTCGACGCCGATATTATTTAATGGGAATAATCTGCTACAGCGCGACGTTAAATAGCGACCGCCGGACAGAATTATTGAATGACGTGATGTCGATTGCCGGCGAGATATCTGTGGATGCATGAGTGTTTCTCGTCTAGTTGACTGAGTTGAGTTAATTGATTGATGATTATTGAGTTACTTGAATGAATAGCGGTATGTAATGTAGTGTGATTCTGACCTTCAGATTAGTTCACTTAGTTAACGTCTCCATGTCATTAATTGCCATCTAGCTGACTATCTAGTGTAGACCACGCTCCTTGATATGTATGTCCCCAGCTCACTTATTTTATTCTCGCCCGCCACCCACGCCCCCCAGTCTTCTATCCTCCTTGCACTAGGAGATCTCGATTTAAGTACATTAAAACCCGAAAACTCTGATTACCAGTTAATTAAAAGAAAAATCGAGCAATGCAATTTGATTTGTTTCTCCGTCAATTATCATAAATTCGCAGGTTTATGCTAGCAACGAAAGCGAGCAGCCGCAGTAGGTGTTGATTGACTCTTCAGCTCAACGACCACATTTCAGACTCCCTGTCTTTTTTCATGTGCCCTTCGTTGAGTCCATTTTTCACAAATTTTTCTGTTGTTTTTTTGCACGCACTGCCTTAGCCCTCTTTTTTTTTTCTGCCCTTTTCATATTCGCTTTTTTTTTTATTTTCTTCTTTTGTTTTGGGCTGGTTTTTGCTCTGCTTAACTTTCTGGCTTGGCGGTGTGCGGCCTGTTTGTACTCTTCTCTTTTAGCTTCTCTCTCACTTGTTTTATCTTGAGAGAGAACTACAACTCTGTTATCAATAATTCTTCTTATTCTCTCTTTTGTCTCCTCTTTTCTCTCTCACACACACATGTTTTTTTTCCTTCTCTCTTTCTTGTTTTTTTGTTTTTTTTCCCAGTATTTCTTCTATTTTCGGTTTGGTTCACGTTACAGTGTTTATCCCACTATGCCTCTTTATTCTTATTCTGTACATGTATTATTATAATGTTTATCCTGCGTTCAATACCCTCTTATTTATGTTCAATTAACTATAACTATGCTTGATTTCCCCATACCCACCCTACTCGTTCTTATTACTACTTATTTAACATACGCTCCTTTATATTACTTTATCTCCTCCTGAGAGATATACTTTCATTCTACTAATTATCTTCTATCTCTTATCCCTCATCTACTTACTATATTCTTTAATCTATAATATGCTTCTATCTTAATTTATTATTATTTACTATGACTATCGTTATATCACTATATACTAATACCTATACTCATCTTAATACCCTTAATTATTCGTTCACGTTTTTCCGCTTGTTCTAGTTTTCCGTTATCTTGTTTATTTTTTCTCTTTTCGTTTTTGGAATATTCATATTTATATTATTATTACACTTTAATTTTAGAATTTTCTCTGATAGTAATACTGTTTATATCTCCTCCTGCTTGAGCTTCATCCCTGTTATTTCTTCTATTTTCCACTTATCTTGCGGGGTGTTATTGTCTTATCGTATTATTACAGCTTTAGTTCGAGGCGTGTTTTCTTTTCCTCTTCTCGATATTCTTCGCTGGGCCTTAGATTTGTTTCGACTTTCAACTCTTGCGTGTGATGTGCTCTGTTAGTTTGTCACCGAAGCACACATTACGTCGTGATTTTATGGTAGCCTCTGCTTTCGGCCTTTTGGTCTTCTGTTGGGCTTTTTCCCTTCTTGCATTCCTTATAACGACTTCCTGCTTTTGATTTCTAGATGGATTTGCAATTTTTTTCGGTTATTCTCTTTACTTGAGACAGTGTTTTTGTGTCCCTTCTCTTCGCATGTTCGCGGTATACGCCCTTAGAGCGGAATGGTTTCCATGATATTTTTCCAGTTCTCTCGCTTTTGAGGTTCCACGGCTATCTTTTCATTTTGTACTTTTTCATATTGATGTGCTGCGTTTCCTATATTCTTTTGCACGGTTTCTTAGTTTTATTCCATGTTCCCTAGATGTAGTTAGTATTTTGTATACTTCACTAATCGGAGCTGTCCTACGTAGACTTATTGAATCAGTTGATCCTCATCTTACCCTAATTGAGGCAACGTTGAGTCAACCTTCCCATCTTTGTCGTTTGTTTCCATCACTAGTGGGCCCTCTATTTTTGTTGTTTTCTATCAACAGTGAATGCTTGGTTCATTATGGTTGTCTTTTGCTTCTTCGTCTGTCTTCGCTCATGTATTCTCTTCTATGGGGTCTGATGAATTTTTTTCTCCTAAAATATTTCTTGTCAACATTAATCTTTTATATCTCGTAGAATATTTGTGCGTATAATTTAATGATATTCGATTTTGTTTTAAATGTTGACAAATTTAATGCCTAGTTTTTTTCTCTAAGTTATGCCATAAAGAAACCATCTTGGTATATTTATAATTTTTGTCTTCCAAAATCTCATTATTCAAATCGAACTGTTGCGTTAGAACAATACTTATAAATTTATTATATTTGTTAATTTGTATTTTACGATAAGAGTCTTAGAAATGAAATTTTTCGTAATGCATCTCTAGCTTATCGTCTCTTTTCTTTCTTTCTTCTAGTTTTCTCTTTTTGAGAATATTTAATCTTCTCTCTTCTATCTATTCTAATCTTCTCTCTCTCTCTCTCTCTCTTTCTCTCTCTCCTCTCTCATTAGTCGCTTTTTCCCTTTCTTCTCTCTCTCTCTCTCTCTCTCATTATTTAATTATTTATTTTTTCTTTGAATAAATAACTTCTCTTGATAGAAAGGATAATTATTGATATTCTCCCCAGCTGTTAAAAATCTCGCTACAAGGAATGTTTTTGGTAATTTGTCGTCTTCCTGTCTTCCACATTTCTGTAAAGACACTTCTCCTGAATTTTTTTCAAGGCACTTTTTCATTCCACACGTTTTCTTCTTTCTTCCTCTTCTCTTCTGTCCTACTTTATTCGTACCTTTCATCAACACTTCTCAATTTTTCTCCGACGAGAGCCAGAGTCATATGTATTAGTTATACTACTACTCCTATATTTATATACAGGTAAAAAAGATAATTATGTTATCAACACTTTATCTCATTAAATATAATATATAAATATTAATCTATATTATATATATTATACTTAATACCTATTTTATATAAATATATAAATTTATATATGTTGTGTGTCGCTCGTGTGTGTTGTGTGGTGCTGTGTGTGGTGTTTTTATTTAGGCTTGCGGTGAGGTCGGTGGTGGTCCGTATTGCGGTACACAATTCATGTGCTACTGATTTTTTTCGGTGCGGGCGGTTCAGCATCACCCTTCTATCATTGTCCTGGTGGTGTACTAAAGTTCGACGCAGTGCCCAGCTTTCTGCCATTTGAAATTACACAAGTTTAGATTGGGGGAGGTGTCAACGTATCTCGTTTGCAGGAGGACCTCCCTGGTTGCCATTTGGTACCGGTTCTCGTGCACGATCTTTTCTTGGTGCGCTGTTGTATATCTGGCACAACTATCTGGCGGTGCCGTCCAACCCTAAATTTTAATTAATGCGATCTACCTTAAGTAGAAGATGACTAAAAAGTGTCCTTTTTTTAAAATATAACTCAATAATATAATAATGCTTATAATAATACATATTTTCAATACACACATAATCAATACACTATCGGTGGAGCGGGATAATATCATACAATATAATACATAATGAATCACATACAATAAATCCTTTGAAATCAAAAACATTCCAAATAATGATCCAAACCAATTATTTAAAAAAAATTCCCCCTCGAATTTAATGAAGAACATTCCTAATTAATTAAAGATGTCTCTCATTGATCTCTCGCAATCGAAATAATTTTTGCATTGATTTTCAATTAACTTTAAAACTTTTCTTGTCGCTTATTTATATTCTCTTTCGTTTTAATTTTTTTTAGGAAAGACTTATTATTAAAGGAATTCTAAAGGACTTCTATACGCTACATTTTTATTACTATCTCTTTCTTTCTTTTCTTGACATTTTTCTTTCTTCCTCTTTTTCTTTCTTTTCTTTTAGTTCATCGCTTTCGTTTT
>JABUQX010053532.1:0-27500 GCA_015478945.1 Trachelipus rathkii
GTTACTTCGTTCAGTTCGAGTGCAGGTGTTTAACCGTTTCGCATTTATCGTGAAACACTCCGCGTTACTTTTCGTGCGCCGCTTCATATATATATATATATATATATATGACAAAATATTCTCTCCATTTGGTCTGTACACTTAAGATTATATAGCATGCTAGTAATACCTTGATGGTAGTTTGCTGCCGCCTAATATCACATTACCAGTGGAACACAATGTACTCCCCTTTAAGTCATCTAGCACACTAAAAGTTACATTATCAATTTTTTTCTTTACATTCTTATTGATAATTTATAATTCATCCAACTTCTTTACACTTTCTATATCTAAATTTTACAGCGGCAGTTGGCCACCAAAGGGCTGAATTTTTAGTAAAACATCTCTTGAATCATTTTTCTATTTTCATACCTTGATCAAATCTGAAAAGTAACTTAAAAATTCAATAACTAAAATAAAAATGAATATAAAACATTTGCTTTAGTAGTAAGTTGGACATATGCTTGTTTGGCACTCATGAGAAAATGGGGTTGAGAGGCAACTGGCCTTTAAATTTTGATGAAAACAAATTTTTCTCCAGATACAACCCTTTAAGTCTGAATTGTAGAAAATTGTACGAGAATTATTTCCTTGCAAATTCAAGGTGAATAGGACCCTAATAAAACATTAGAACTGTTTTTGAAAAAAAATTACATTTTTTAGTGCCAAAATAAAAACGGTCACCGGTGACCGGTCCGGACTTAAGAGTATATTTTAAATTTTTTGGCACTCTAGCAATAATTTGGCTATAATACTGTAAATTACTAACTAAAACATGCAAATTAGGTATAAATAAATAGAATAATGTATAGTTTTTGAATTTTTATATAAAAATAATTTGTACATATGAAATATGAAAATATAAAATCATTATATATATATATATATATATATATATACTCTATACTTATATATATATATATATATATATATATATATATATATATATATACTCTTTAACTATACTATATATATATATATATATATATATATATATATATATATATATAAGGTATATATATATATATATATATATATATATAAAATATATATATATATATATATATATATATATATATATATATATATATATATATATATATATATATATATTTCTTTTTCATATATATAAATATAATAATATACCGTATATAATTTCTTTTTCAAATATATATATATATATATATATATATATATATATATATATATATATATATATATATATATATATATATATATATATATATATATATATATACTAACTTATATATATGAATAAAATATATATATATATATATATATATATATATATATATATATATAGAAGAGGCATAGGTAGAGAGAGGGTAAAACAAGAATAGACTAATGCTTATGATATTGAACAAAGCATGTGGTATTTTGTTGCCGAGGGAGGAGGCAAAGATGAACTTTGCATTTTTTGCAAATGACTGACATCTTGAGCTTTTTGCAAAGTTTGCAAGTTTTCCTCCCCTCTGTAAACACTGGCCAGTGGGAAAGGTTGTCATGCCTGACAGATTGTGCGGGAGCATATTCTCTGTTTTGACCTCTGTTTTTTCGTTCTGCCATTGCTCTGGCCCCGGCCCCGGCTTTCGAAGGTCTTCCTTACGGGGTGCCACTACTCCTACAATTCATAAGCCCATGCGCTATGTCCGTTTTGAAATTGACTAGTGGCATGTTCTTTTTGAGGAGACCTTTGCTCACATGGACCCTCCGGTATAACAGCCAGGCATTGACAACGCTAAGGTCCAACAAATAATAAAAGATACGAGTGTACCATTTTCTGGACTTGAAGTTGATCCAGTATAACTCAATGAGCATATCCGCCAGATCAACTCCGACCCATGTACTTGTTGTATTCCTGTACAACAAATGGCCTCTCGATATCAACATATTTGTTTTCCTTAGCTTCCCACCTGCGGCACCTATCGTGTGGTTCAATACCAGCATAATTGGATAATAGGTGTACCGACTTGTTATCATACCAACGTATGGCAACACAATCAGTAACTCTATCAACCCAATCATCATAGCTTCCCCTTCCCTCTCTCTTCAGATCTTTTTCATCCTTGAATGTGATTCCTTTCAGTTGATTTGGGCGCACAGTTGATGCAAAGAGAATCCCCTTCTCCCTCAAAACACCTGCCAAATCCATGGACGAGAACCAGTTATCAAAAAATATCTTGTATTTCTTTATTGGGAACCAGCACAAAAGTATACCGTACTTCAGAATGTTATATAAATAACACTTGTGCTGTAAATATATATTTGCCATATATATGTATTATATCATCTATAATATATATATATATATATATATGCTATCTTAATACTTACTTATACATATATATATATATATATATATATATATATATATATACCATACTGATATCTTTCTTTTATATATATATATATATATATATACCTATATATATATATATGTATATATACTCTCTACTCCTATAAATAACTTATATATATATAATAACATATATATATATTCCATAATATATATATATATATATATATATATATATATATATATATATATATATATACCAACTCTCGAAAATAAGAGCTGAATGGAAAATATACAATGATTTTTGGTAACAAATAAAAAATTTCTGTTCACCAAAGAACACTGTCAATTCAAAGATATATCACTTATTAGCTGGGAATATATATATATATATATATATATATATATATATATATATATATATAAATATATAAAAAAAAAAAAATATAAATAAAGACCTCATAACTACTGCTGCTGTATATAACGTAATGAAATTGTAAAAAAATTCAAATTTACCCCTGGGTTTTGATTAAGCTAAGATCAGAAGTCAGTGGATTCAATATATCTATCTATATATATATATATATATATCTACTATATAAAATATATATATATATATATATATATATATATATATATATATATATATATATATATATATATATATATATATATATAAACGTAATAAAATTGTAAAAAAAAAAATCAAAATTTTTTTGAGTTTGGCAAAACTAGTAGCCTCGTAGTCCGAAGCGGTCACCGGTGACCGCATGATTTTCAAGTACGTTTGAGCAGGGATTGGTTTATTTACGAAAATATACAAGAATACATATTTCTTTTTTCACATTTTTCCTACATAACAATATGAACAAACACACGTAAAAAAACTTTTATAATAAGTAAATAAAGAATAAAAATTACTATTTCACGCACAAAATCAAATTTTGAGGAGAGAGCCTCCAACACCCACTTCTCACCATGTCTGAAAGAATACTGACTCAATTTTTGGCAGTATGAGATATTATATAGATATAAATCGATACTTTTAGTAGATTTATAAAAAAAAATCGCAAAAATCGATAAATTTTAGCCAATAATATCAATCACAGAAATGGTCACCAGTGACAGCTTAGGACTTAAAGTTAAAAAATAAAAAGAGTAAGGAGTGAGTAGAAAACAAAAACATATCAGTGCACTCCAGGAAGATTCAGCCCACTCCTCAAAAAAATCTTGCACATGCTAGTGGATATGCTTATAATAAAATTTCAAGTCAGTAAAAAGTTTAATAAGAATATTATATGAAGGAAAAGTTTTCGATGTGTGTGAAGCCTATAGCACCTATACTAATGGCAAAGATATATAAATTTTTGGTGGTCTACAGTAGAACAATGGTCAAGCAGAAAATTTGAGTGGGAGTCAAAGGATTCAAATTTTATGCTGAATCTGAATCAAGAGTCCAAATCAAAGTTATTCCTAACCGGATATAAGAAAAAAAAATTTCAAAAAATTATTCTCGGTATTTTTGCATATATTTATATTCCAATAAGAAAGAAAAATAATAATAATAATAATAATAATAATAATAATAATAATAATAATAATAATAATAATAATAAAAGTAATAATAATAAATAATAATAAATAATAATAATAATAATAATAATAATAATAATAATAATAATAATAATAATAATAATAATAATAATAATAATAATAATAATAATAATAATAATAATCAGAACAATTTATTCAGTAAATGAACAATATACATTATTAATTTTAACATGTAATTGTACAAATTTAATACAGTACATTTTGTAAAAGAAAAATAATTAAACAGCAAGCGAAATTGCAAAGGTAAACTGATTTCATATACATGTATATATGAGATTTTACCTAAAAAAAATTATTAAGGTGATGTCACGAATTTTAAAAATTTAGAAAATAATAAATATAAGTTTTCATCCTAATTCTTTCAAATGAACAACTGAACTCAAGCTATATCAGAGACTGTTGACATACATACATATTGGTGTCCATCAGGTAATATTCCTTTTAACATAAAAATGTGATACACAGTCTTTTGATGGAATGACCTTGACAGGTACAGTATTTTCTTATTTTATACAGTTGATTTGCATTGGTTTTCTGATCCATATCTTCAGAGTTTCTGTTTAAACAAATCAGGAAGGTCTATATTCACCAGTTAAATGATTGAAGACCTATAGAGTTAAAGTTTTAAGTTAGCACAAAGGCATTTGTGTTGTCTTTAATATGTTCTGCATCACAAATGGAAGAAATTCAAATACAAAGCTTCACAAAATTTTCTGTATTATATGTTGACCAATAGTTAACTCCAAATGTAAATGTTAAATATATTAAATGGAATAGCACATTGCGGTGATACAGTGAAAATATTTTTGGATATAAAATTACAAATTTCCTGGGGATCAGATAAAAGAATTCTATTGCAACTTTATAACTATAGCATGGTCAGGATGAACTTAGCTCTGTCTTCCTCTCAAAGACTAAAGCACAATTTTTATTACTATCAAAACCAATAAATTAGACGGACTTGAAAATCTCTAGTGATGGGATGACGTCATAAAATTTCAATTCTGATTAAGAAATTTACAAAATTTCCAAACGTTGATACTTCCAATTCTTGATGTTGATTCATAATTATTGTACTTTGTCAAAATAATTTATGATTCAGATTCTAACAAAAATTTATCTTTCAGATTCCAATTCCAGAAAATTTGCCCATTCTTCTGATTCTTGATGCTGATTCATCATCCCATCACTAGAGATCACTATTGCAGGAAAGAAAATGACTTCTTAGAAGCTGAACCTAATATGTCATTAATGAAAATATTCTATGAAGAATAAACGTTATCTCAAATGATTGCTGTAACCACTTAACATATAATTTCAACTTAAGTAATGTTTAATTTGATCACGTTTAAAACAAACCGTGAAAATGCAGTACAGCATCTGTAACAATTCAACATAAGTTTTTTATGGAAAATTTATCTCTTTCAAACTCTTTACTGTAATACCTGGCTTTGGATGTTACTCAAAAGGATGGATTCAAGGGTTATGCTTTTAAGTATAATGATCTTTCATCTCAAATGAAACTCTCATCATATAGTATTGTATTATAGCTTAATTATGTTGTTATACCAGTTTATACATCTCTCTTAAACATATTAATCAAACTTCATACCAGGATTGTTATTTTTTTATTTAATTTTTTTAAATTTCTTTAACAATAATAATAGATAAATTTGATCAGCTCATTATATGAATTAAAATTCATGTATTAATTACTAAATTGAATGCCAGATATAGCTATATATTTCATTTTGGATTTCAGGATATATGGAAATAACACTGCTTGGTGAAGTGGATGCTGCAGCAAATGATTATTCTGTTATGAATACCTCCACTGCTAACAAAAATTCAAGCAGTGAATTTAATAAAGAAAAATATAGTACATCAAACTTGATGTATTGGCATGATGGAAAAAGAAAGCAAGAGGAGACTCAAAACCTTGTAATAATACTTAAGGTTAATTTATAACTAACAAATAATATCTACAAAATTACATAGAAGGATCCTTACATATTTTCAGGTTTTTGTTCTTAAGTTTTTTTTAGACCTCATCTTTTATTATTTTGAAGTGTGACTATCAAGAACCAGTTCCTTTAATGTGGATAACTAAACTGTACATTCTTCCACTGATAAAAGTTATAATAGCCAAGTGTTCCCTTCTGAGGATAATACCGCTACTACCTTCCCCTTTACATAAAGTATTTTTCCAGGTAAATAACTCAAGGTGTGATTCATAGTATCTAAAGATTCTTTAAAGATCTTTCAAGTAAAAGTGTTCCACAAATCAAGATCTTTGAATCTTGCTACACCAATCTTTGGAAAAAAAAGTGGAATCAGTGTACAGGTCATTTGTCAGTTGTTAAACCTCAGCCTCTTAATTCAAGACTGATCTAATATGTATAAGGATAGTTGATGAGAACAAACTGATTTAGCTAGACATTCATTATCCATTATTTGCAGTGATTTATCTCTTCGAGGAAACTCTAACCAATTCCCATAAGTGTTTAATAAGAATTACTCTAGAATATATTTTTATCGATTGCTCTATTTTTGATCATCAGAAAATGTTACAGAAATTTTTTTTTAATATTTCTTTGACTTTTAATTTATAAAATATTTGTTAAGTAAACACAGATTAATTATGTGCATACTTAACAAAACTTACCATAACCTGAACTAGCAGGGTCCTAAACAGAGACCAAACTTATATGGATCATTGATGCTGTAGACCTAAACCTAACCTAGATGGATCTACGTTGCTGTAAGAGTAGACCTAACCTAGATGGTTTTACTGTTCTTATATATATATATATATATATATATATATATATATATATATATATATATATATATATATATATATATATATATATATATATATATATATATATATATACTATATATACTACTTCTTCATATATATATATATATATATATATAACCTTATAAGTTTCATTATATATATATATGTAACATATATATATCATATATATATATCTTCTTCTATATGCTATAATATAACTTATATATATATAATTTTGAACTGTTACTATACTAATTTTTTTTATTTTTTTATTGTATTTATTAAAAATTCATTTTAGAAAATTATTTAATTTTTTTTTAATTATTTATGTACATTTTGTCTATTATCAAATAGTTGACAATCGTGTAAAATTATCTATTATCAAAAAAATAATGATATTGATATATCAATAATCAGAAAAAACATCGATAGTGTTATCCCTAAACGAACGAATAAAGCCTAATTTCATTAGCAGGTTAAAAATTTCAGAGCATTATTTTTTAGTATTTATTGAAACTACATTCATTCAGGTTTCTATAGTTCATTACTAATTCAAAGCGAAAAGAAACCTTACTCATAGTGTAATATGCAGTACCGTATATTTTTACCAAGCCAAATTAGTAGGTTTTTAGTTATGTTAGTTATTAAGGTTAAACTGTAATGTGTGATTGTGAAAAGCTTATTAAAACTTTGGTAGCAAACTTTGTGTATACTGCGTAAGTTATTGACAAGCCCTAGGGTGCCTTGTGGATTTGCATGAGTATGTTGGGTGGTTGGTACTATTAAGATGGCTGGGACAGTCTTGATAGGCCCATCGCTAATTAGAACATTTAAACATTAGAAATAAAAAGACAGTAAGAAGCCACATGGGCCTATCGAGACTGTGCCAGTCAAGCCAATAGAACCAATCACCAAATAACATATTCATGCAGATCCACAAAGCACCCTAGGGCATGTCAATAACTTACATAGTATACAATTCTTACTGTCTCCATACTTCTAATGTTCTAATGACTACAATCTATGCCTTACTTCTTTCAAATGTGGCTTCTATCTATCTATTTTCTTCGATATTAGCCTATAAAGTAAAAACCTATTGTTATGACTTATGAAGGGTAAAAAATCACATTTAGTACTTTTAAACCATACAGCTAAAACATGATAAATGTTGATAACACTGGTCAACAATGAATTTATCCCAAGATAAAGAATACCCGTTTCTTACATGTTTTTTCATGCACAATTCAAAAATCGTATTGGTTTTTGTTTATCAGGTCCAGTTTTGATACTATTAACATGTAAACCTGAAAAAATTACAAAAATAACATTTTCCCCTTGAACAGAGGCAAAACAGTTGGATATACAAACAGATAATGTAAATAAAATGTGTATCTTGCCCAAATATATATGCTATGAAAATTTCAAATTGATAGGACAAATAATAAAGATATATGTAGCTATATAAAAAGATATAAAATAAAGTGGAAAAAATTTTTTTATTTTTTTTTTCAGTTTTCAAGTGAATGCCACAAAACTGGATCTTACAAACAAACACCAATATAGGCTAATTTTTGGATTCAGCACAAAACACTACATAAGAAACAAGTCTTAAATACTATTTAAAAAAGATTTGTTTCCCAGTGTTATTATTATTATACTAGAGAACAAAATTTTGATTGACCTGTAATATTTAAAAATTTAGGTATATTTGTAGATACTATTACAATAAGTAATGCCTCTAAATAGATTTTTATGAAAATCACAGCATGGACTCTAAAAAAATAGTAATAAAGAATAAAAAAAAAATCAATGATCGGTTTCTTTAGGAAAAAAAGTTACAGCCTCTCAAAGTTTGGAATTTTCCCATAGGCTTTTCTTCTATCTATAAAAAAAAGTAAGTATACACAATATACTTGACCAAACATAAGCTGGCTTTTTGCCAACCCTAGACCTAACCTGGATGGATTGACAATGCAATAAACCTAGACCTTAAATGGATTTACGTTGCCGTAAACCAAGATTGAGTTCTGGTAACCATGGCTATGCCACTATTTCTTTTACGTAGTCTTCCCTTGCACCTATTTTGTAAATTATGATAAAAAGAAATTCTGGTCATTATAAGAAAGTCTATGGGGAAATTTTTAAGCTTTGAGAGGCTGTACCTTTTTTTCCTAAAGAGACATTAATTTTTTTTTTTATTCTTCATTACAATTTTTTATAGTCTATGCTGCTATTTTCATAAAATCTATTTAGAAGTACTTAGTGTAAATAATTACCATTTTTATTATTTTCTCACATATCGGATTTTCTTCTTTCTTTCAATATTTCTTTATGTCTTAATTATACAGGCTAATGTGAGAAAGCATTACATAACTATTGTATTAACACGAATAACTTTTAATTTACAAGAATGGTGGCAAAAAATTGTTTAAATTTTTTTTTTTTTTTTGGTGAATAGTGTGCATTATTTTTGTCTATCTGTAGCTATATGTTCAATAAAAAATTAAAAAACAAAGCACCGAGAAAAAAAAGCCAGCTAATTATTTTTTTAGGGATAACACCTATCAATGTTTTTTGATTATTTATATTAGTGTACGAAATTTTTGCACAAGTTTAAAAAAATGGAGGTGACTTTAAAATTCTGAATTGAATATACCAAGCGTAGTTAATTAATTAAAGCGAAAAAAATTTGTTAAATATCTTTTTTACGTAGATAGAAAATTAAATATTTTAATATAAGATTGGAAAAATAAATAAAAATAAATTACATATATATATACATACATATATATATATATATATATATATATATATATATATATATATATATATATATATTATATTTATATATATATATATATATATATATAATATATATATATATATATCGTTGATCGCGGAGTGACTTGGACCACTTTAGGTATAAGTCTGTCTCCCGACTTTCCCCTAATGCACTTTTTGGAATTTTTTTTTCTGAAATTCAAGGCCATATAGTAGGTAATAAGCACACAAAAAATAATAATGTAATTCTAATAATAATAGTTTTATTAAAGTTTAAATAAAGCTCATTCAGCCTGACCTTGGAGGGGTGAATCGGACCACCATTGAGGGGTGAATCGAACCATCTGTTTAAATTCCTCTTTTATGTATAAATTCAATTTTATATTTTAATTTTTACTTAATATAATAATTGTTTATCATATTAAAATTAGTAATAAGTAATAAAAATGTCAATAATGATACTTAAAGGAATTCATCTATGTCTTGTTCTTCCCATCCTTGCAGGTTCCGAGTGCAGTGTAATAAAAATAAAGTAAAAAAAAAAAAAAAAGAAAGAGACGGAAATTAACACCATAAAAAAAAAAAAAAAAAAAAAAAAAAAAAAAAAAAGAAAAAAGAAAAAGAAATTAGAAGTGAAGAAGACAATCTGAAAACAAAGGAAGGACGACTGGATAATAAATCCTGGCCCTATCAAAGGGTAAATATTGAAACTTATTAAGTTCTTAATTATATGTTTTTGCTTATAGTGAAAAAAAAGAAAAAAAGAAAAAAATAAAAGTAAATTTACGATCGATTTAATTTCTATATATAAATAGTAAATGAATAAATTTAGGATTGATTTAATTTTGTTGAAGTTTGAAGTTTCATAAGTAGGGATTAATTGTGTGAAACAATGTTGTAGAAACGATGAGTAATTCTTGTTTCTGTTAAGGTCCCAGTTCCTGATCCCGAAGTCCGGTATATAACCGGGAAGAGAATTCAACATCCCAGTCTTGGAACGCATCTCTTCTATTCCTAGTGTCTATAGTGTATGAGATTGAGACTTGAAGAAGGAAAAGGAAACTACTAATATCTTCCCATCACGGGAATCCGCAGCGGAAATAAGATTACCTGAATTACCATCTGATTTGGACGCCTCCTTTTTGCCAATATGTCGGCACCTCCTAAGGTACTTTACCCATATTTGTAGTTTTTTTATTACATTTAATAACTCGTAAACTTAATTTAAGAGTTGTCTCTAAGACTGGATAATAATTTCAAAGAAAAGATCTACTTGTAACCGGATAATCTGTCTAATACAGAAAAGAAGAAATAAATACCAATAGAACATTTTTCATCTGAGATTTCAAACCATCACCAATTTAAAACTAGTTGTCTTAAAGAAGATGTATAATTATTTGGATTTTTGCTTATAAATAGTTGAAGGGAATAAATATAAAGGGAAATTTTTGTAAGGGTTAAATATAGAATTCATTAAATTTTATTTTTGTAAATAAAATTTCTCAGATTACTAATAAAAATAGTCACCTATGCCAAAGTTTTACATATAAGGAAATATAAAGTTTTTTTTCTGTTTACCAAGGGAGAGCCATATCTTTCGCCTGTGGGAGAGTGGAAGACCTATTGATTTTTAATTCTAACAAGAAAAAAAACCTTTTTGTCATTAATACACACACACACGGGACTCCACGCCCCCGCGGAGTCGATTGCTGTGGTTGCCCCTTTTCCCGCGCGGGAGAGAGAGAGAGATAGAGAGTAGAAAAATATTAGTATTTATTTTTTAAATATTTTTATTCATTTATTATCGTTATAAATTTTCTATTTAATTACTTAATATTTAATTAATTTTTTTTCATTATTATTTTTCGTATTCTCATTTATTTAATTACTGAAGATATATTTTTTTAAACATTTCCAATTTATTATTTTTGCGCTCATTATATTTTTTTCTTATGGCTATATATATGTATGCATATATGCATATATATATATATGATTTTCATTTTTATTTTTTTATTAAAAATTGGGTTCGTTTGTAGATATTTTGATTTTTTCATTTTTTTAATAAATACCATTGATTGTCTCTTTTTAATTATCAAGGCTGCAGAGGGTTTTATGTAAGTCTTATGTGATGGTAAATACCATTGAGTAACAAGGGGGACAACGAGTAAGTAACTTCCAAATCGCTGTGGCTGCAGAATTCTGAGATATTGCAAAAATATATGTAACATAATTTACTTGGGAGTTTAGAGCAAATTAATCCAGCTTAATAATTTTAATAGGTGATATTTAGAAGTAGCTGGAATTTTGAGTGGACGATTAATATAGAGGAGAGAAAGAAAAGTTAAATACTATCAAGAGCCATTCCTTGAAGCAAGCAGCTACGAAAATAATTGACACGCTTCCACCTAGACAGAGATTTATATTACCCCCACACCCAGAGAACGTGACTCCTCCTTCGCAGTACAAAATCAGACTCAGTGAGGAGCCTTTCTTGAAGACAAGAGACTCATCTGAATTTACAGGTGTGTACTTGCTTCCATTGTGGTGGGAATCAAAAACCTACCACATAAAGTGGTAGCAGAGCGTAGTTGTTTCTTCTAGGAATACTACTGGCTCTGCAGCTGAGTGTTGACAAAGTGTCACTCAGTCTCCACTATCGTCCCACAATCATGACCGACGGAATGAATGATTTAGTAGAGAACGGGAAGACCGAAGATGGAATAACGCCACCGGCTGATCCTATCCCACTTGCAGATCAACATAATATGCAGTCCAGTGTTGTCACTTCAGATCCAGAAAATCAAAGAGCGCCGTCGAATCCAGCGGTAGTTACCGTGGATGCTCAGTTCTTTCAATCAGTGTTGCAACAGAACACCAAGATGATGGAAAAGATGACTGCCTTGATATCCGCTATGGAGGTTGATAGGAAACCCAAGAAGATGATTCCTTTGGGCAAATTTAAGATCGAGACTGGGGAAACAATGGTCCAGTTTTTCGACAGATTCGAGCAGTTTTGCGCTGTGCAATACCCCGGATCAACAGAGGGAATGGTGGCCTTATTGGGAAGCCATCTCCTGGGGTCTGCTTTAGAGGCTTACAATATAGTCGCTGCGACATCAGCCGAATACCCCTTCGTGAAGTCCCAACTTTTGCAGTGGTTCAGAGAACACTTGAAGAAGAAGGTAAATACAGAAACTGCAGAATTTACAAAAGCCGTAATGAAAGAAGAGGAAGATGTGCCCCTGTTTGCTTTAAGATTGTTGGGATTGGCGCAAAGAGCCTTTCCAGGAAATGATGTAAAAAGAATGCCTATGGTGCGAGAAAAGTTCTTGGATAAGATGTTGTCTAAGTATGGGCTGCCTCTCCCCATCATCAGTAATTTGTTCATGGAGTTAGTAGAAAAATATCACTTCTTCCCCCACCCTCTGTTCGAAAATCTTCACTGGTACAGATATGTGGACGATGTGTTCTGCGCAGTCCCCAATCATGTCAATCCACAAAACATACTCACGTTCATCAATTCTTTCAATAACAATCTACAATTCACAATAGAAGTACCAAATGGCAAATCTCTTCCCTTCCTAGATACATTAATAGAGTGGAGTAACCCCACAGTTTTGAGTTTTTCAATATACAGAAAACCAACATCCCAAAACAATTACATCCATTGGTATTCATTCCATACCATCAGTACAAAAATAGGCACCCTCTCATCCCTTTTCCTAAGAGCACTTCGCATATGTTCCCCTTCAACTTTACAAAAAGAATACAATTTCTTATTTTCAACTTTCCAAAAATTACAATACCCGAATCACATTATCTCAAAGGCCCTAAAAAAAGCAAAAGAAAAATATTATCACGCACGCAACCCTAGAGTTCAAGACAACATCACTTACCTCCCTGTCCCCTACCCACTTTCGAATAACTTAAAGCAAATAATACCAAAAAACATCACTACCACCCCTTCAAACACATTACCATTGAAAAAGTATTAAAACCCAATAAATTTAAAAATATCACCAACACACATTGCATCTATAAAATACCATGTCATAACTGCCCAAAAATTTATATTGGGGAAACCATAGATTTCAAAAGGCGCAAGAAACAACATAAAGAAGACCTGACGGACGACAGCCAAAATTCAGCCTTGACCAGCCATAGAAGAGAACTCAATCATAAAATAAATATAGAGAATATGCAACCCATCATGTACGCATCAGATAATAAAAAGAGAAAAATTATAGAATCATATTGCATAAAAAACAGCTCTAATTACAATAAAATAGCAGGTGAAATAAATATAGATGAAGCACAAAATTTAATCATGACAAACACAAAATTCTACAAAAAAATCCTGCAAAAAATAAAAACTGACAACCACCCGGATTTCATAATAGCAGCTCCAGTTCCTCTCTCATCAACGTAGAAGACTTTTTAAGTTTATAAAGCTCACCTGAAGAGGCCACGCGTAATGCTGGCGAAATATAGTGAGCAATACCTCAGTAAATAAAGATTATAATATATTAAAGTTTTATTTTATTAAGTGTGTGTATAACAATAAAGGGCATCTGCCATATAAATATTAAGAAAATAGAGATTAAAATCTAAATTTTGCCAAATATATATATATATATATATATATATAGATTTTCCCATTTTATGTGTAGATATATATACATATATATATATATATATATATATATATATATATATATATTAGTCCATATTTATAGAGATAAAAGTATCGGTATCGGTATCGGGTATCGGCAAAAATTTTGGTATCGGTATCGGCATTGAAAAAATTGTGAGTACTTGTATCGGTATCGGACTAAAATTTTGGTATCGGTGCAACACTAATATATATATATATATATATATATATATATATATATATATATATATATGTGTATATCAATATATCTCCATTTATATATATATATATAATATAAATATATATATATATATATATATATATATATATATATATATATATATATATATATATATATATATATATATATATATATATATATATATATATATATATTATATATATATATATAACATATATAATATATATATATATATATATATATATATATATATACTGAATATATATACTATATATATCTTTATATATAATATATATATATAATAATAATATAACATAATAATATATATATATATATATATATATATATATATATAGCATAACATACTGCTGCTTCTTAACTCTTTCTTTCTATATTGCATCGAAGTGGGGTATTTGGGCCCACCTTTTTTAGAGGTGTGATTCGGTCCACTCTAAATAAAATTAAAAAAATAAAAATTTTTGCTCATTTAATAGCCAAGCGGTAGTACTACAAGTTTTATTTAGATCATCTTTAATTCTAGAGAGTTTTTATATTTTAAAAAATATAATAAATTAGGGTACAAAATGCCCTTCAATAGAATTTCACTTTTGAAAAATGTGAGGTTTTTTTAACTTCGTTATAAAATGAAAAATTGTGGATGGATTTTAATTATTTTTTCAGTGTATACACATTAAATGTTAGCTTTAAACTGGCAAAGTAAATTTTGTTCCAAACAGTATTAGTGGCAAAATCATGGGGCCTAACTTGGTCGAGATTCACCGCCTTAAAAATTGATGATGGGAGAATCGGACACCCATTGTTTTTCGTATTTTACATATTATTATTGACATTTTTATTACATATAATTAATTTAAATATAATAAATAGTTACTTATATTAAGTAAAAATTAAAATAAAAAATGAAATTTATATAAAAAATATGAATTCAAAAAGTGTCAAAATTTTTGAGCAGAGAGGAGTGAATGAACCACCTTATGTGTGTTTCCTATAGATAGAAAAATGTATTGTGGTAGGTTTTTGATTCCCACCACAATGGAAGCAAGTACACACCTGTAAATTCAGATGAGTCTCTTGTCTTCAAGAAAGGCTCCTCACTGAGTCTGATTTTGTACTGCGAAGGAGGAGTCACGTTCTCTGGGTGTGGGGGTAATATAAATCTCTGTCTAGGTGGAAGCGTGTCAATTTTTCCGTAGCTGCTTGTTTCAAGGAATGGCTCTTGATAGTATTTAACTTTTTTTTCTCTCCTCTATATTAATCGTCCACTCAAAAATCCAGCTACTTCTAAATATCACCTATTAAAATTATTAAGCTGGATTAATTTGCTCTAAACTCCCAAGTAAATTATGTTACATATATTTTTGCAATATTTCAGAATTTGTCAGCCGCAACGATTTGAAGGATACTCACTCTTTGTCCCCCTTGTTACTCAATGTTATTTAGACTTACATAAAACCCTCTGCAGCTTTGATAATTAAAAAAAAGGACACTCAATGGTATTTATTAAAAAAAATATGAAAAATCAAAATATCTACAAACAGAATCAAATCTTTAATAAAAAAATATAAAAATAAAAATCAATATATATATATATGCATATATGCATAATACATATATATAGCCATAAGAAAAAAAATATAATGAAGCGCAAAAAATAATAAATTAGATGTTAAAAAAAATATATCTTCAGTAATTAAATAAATGAGAATACGAAAAATAATAATGAAAAAAAATTAATTAAATATTAAGTAATTAAATAGAAAATTTATAACGATAATAAATGAAGACTAAAATATTTTAAAAAATAAATACTAATATTTTTCTACTCTCTATCTCTCTCTCTCTCCCGCGCGGGAAAAGGGGCAACCACAGCAATCGACTCCGCGGGGGCGTGGAGTCCCGTGTGTGTGTGTATTAATGACAAAAAGGTTTTTTTTCTTGTTAGAATTAAAAATCAATAGGTCTTCCACTCTCCCACAGGCGAAAGATATGGCTCTCCCTTGGTAAACAGAAAAAAAACTTTATATTTCCTTATATGTAAAACTTTGGCACTAGAGTGATATTTTATTAGTAATCTGAAATTTTATTTACAAAAATAAAATTTAATGAATTCTATATTTAACCCTTACAAAAATTTCCCTTTATATTTATTCCCTTCAATTATTTATAAGCAAAAATCCAAATAATTATACATCTTCTTTAAGACAACTAGTTTTAAATTGGTGATGGTTTGAAATCTCAGATGAAAAATGTTCTATTGGTATTTATTTCTTCTTTTCTGTATTAGACAGATTATCCGGTTACAAGTAGATCTTTTCTTTGAAATTATTATCCAGTCTTAGAGACAACTCTTAAATTAAGTTTACGAGTTATTAAATGTAATAAAAAAACTACAAATATGGGTAAAGTACCTTAGGAGGTGCCGACATATTGGCAAAAAGGAGGCGTCCAAATCAGATGGTAATTCAGGTAACCTTATTTCCGCTGCGGATTCCCGTGATGGGAAGATATTAGTAGTTTCCTTTTCCTTCTTCAAGTCTCAATCTCATACACTATGGACACTAGGAATAGAAGAGATGCGTTCCAAGACTGGGACCTGAGAACAACAAAACACAGTTATATACCGGACTTCGGGATCAGGAACTGGGACCTTAACAGAAACAAGAATTACTCATCGTTTCTACAACATTGTTTCACACAATTAATCCCTACTTATGAAACTTCAAACTTCAACAAAATTAAATCAATCCTAAATTTATTCATTTACTATTTATATATAGAAATTAAATCGATCATAAATTTACTTTATTCATTTCTTTTTTTTTTTTTTTTCACTATAAGCAAAAACATATAATTAAGAACTTAATAAGTTTCAATATTTACCCTTTGATAGGGCCAGGATTTATTATCCAGTCGTCCTTCCTTTGTTTTCAGATTGTCTTCTTCACTTCTAATTTCTTTTTTTTTTTTTTTTTTTTTTTTTTTTTTTTTTTTTTTTTTTTTTTTTTTTTTTTTTATGGTGTTAATTTTTTTCTTTCTTTTTTTTCCTTTTTTTATTTTTTATTAAAAATGCACACCTAACCTGTAAGGATGGGAAGAACAAGACATAGATTAATTCCATCTCATTCCTCCCCTCCCGTCAATCCCAGTATTTATACACAAGAGAATCTTTTATTCCTTTGGTTTCTTTCTGTTTCCTATATTTATTTCTTACAAAACGTTATTTTATCTTATTTATTTCTTTTTATTTCGTGCCCTCCTTTCTATCATGAAGGGAAAGACGATTGGTAGGTCCTGACAAGGCCCTCGCGACCGAGTATAAGGACGAGTATTGCCTTCTCTTTGAGACGTAAGCTCTGTTAGCCGTTCAATTACTAAATTATCTACATCCTCAAAACCTTCGAAAGACAGCTCATCCGGAAGAATTTGCTGATCTTCTTCATCTTGTTCGTAATTCAAATATGCCTCTACTTCTGCTACTCCATAGTGTGGTATTCCCACTATCGGAGTTGAATATGCTTTAATGCGTTCTTCAAAGGTTTTGCCAGTGGGATACGATTCCCTTAAATTTTCTGGGGGAGCTTGCATAGACTCCCATCGGAATTCGGCCTCCGCTATCAAATCAGAGGAGTCCCACGCTAAATATTCATTCACTGGTTCTTCCTCCTGATGAGCTATACTAGCGGATCCTACCGTACTATCTATTTCTAACTGCTTACTTCCTATTTCCTTATCTAATATTTTTCCTAACCCTAAATTTATCTTTTCTTGTTCTTTTAAAAGTTCTTTAAATTTGTTTTTAATAGTAGCTAATATTTCTTCATCAATAGTGAATCCTACAAATGAGTCATCGTCGTCATCATCATTATTAAAATCATTTCTCGTCAGGTTCAGTTATTGGTACCTCCACTTCATTATCATTGAAAACTTCCTCAACTTTCTCTTCATCATACAACACTGATTCTCGATCTTCATTTAGCGCATATCGTTGGAATGTCGGATTATTCATCAAATAATCAGGGGGCATTTTCCATATCCTTAATTGCTTATGGTGAGCTTTGTATTGCTTCCCGTCCTCGGCGGATTTTATTGTATAGGTGACCTTGTTGTCATTTACCTTGATCACTTCATAAGGGCCACTATATCTAGGGTGGAATTTATTTTTAGTCAGGTTTCCGGGAAGATGAACTTTTAATCCCACCATCTGATGTAATTCATAAGGAACAAATCTTCCATGACTCTCTATCCAACATTCTTCCTCAACAGGCAAAGGAAGTCCTGTATGTAGTTCATGCGCCCTCTTTAGGATATTTTCACAGGGAGTTCGATTAGTTTCTGAATGTGTGGTGTGATTGTAAACCAATAAAACCTGTGATAATTCTTCATCCCACCTATTTGACTTTTTGATGGACATTCTAAGGTACTGACTAATTGTGCGATTGACCCGCTCGACAGCTCCATTGGAGGATGGTGTATAAGGGGTAGTCAGTACATGTTTAATCTGTTGTCGTTTTAAAAGATCTTCAAATTCAGGCCCTATAAATTCTCTGCCGTTGTCTGTAAGCAGTCGTTCTGGTAACTTTTGTAAAAATGGCAATATTCGATGTTGAAATGCATTGGCTACATTTCTACTTTGTTTATTCCGCAGCGGAACAGCAGCCACCCACTTGGTGTAATGATCTACCATCACCAAGGCATAATTATTCCCTTGCTGAGCAAGGGAATTGTATCAAATCCATCGCCACCAATTCAAAGGGTCTTGAAGTGATTATTTTTAATGTTGGCGGAACGTATAGGATATTAGAGATCTTACATGCTTGGCACTTATAACAGGTGGTGGCGATATCATTGCAAATGGCTGCTATTTTTGGGTGCCATATCCAATTTATAAGCAGAGAATGTAATTTGTGTTTTCCTATATGGGCGAACATCCAATGTGTTTTTATTGCTACCTCAGTCAAATAATAATGTGGGACAATTAATGCAAACTCTCCCGTAGGAAACTCCCTGTATAACCGATCATTCCTCAGATATATGTACTTACTGACACGCGCAAAAGGCTTCAATGGCCCGTTAAATGGCAAATTTTGTACTATGGCTCTTTTTAAGCGCCTTAATAGGTAATCTGATTTTTGTAACTTATCAATGTCGTCATGGTCAATTTCCAAGGGATCTATTATATTATCTTGATCTATCACTATCTGATGTATCCGAGGATATACCGAATCTCTTTCCACCTCCCCACCGGTGTTTTTGGGAGCTTTAGTAGGTGGTACCGCTTCAGTAGCGCTCTTTTCTTCCATTGATTCGTCCAATAATGTCCACTCTGGGAATTCCTCCACTGGGGTCACTACATTAGCGCTGGCTATATCTGTTTCTCTATTCATTTGCATGGGTAAGGGTAACAAAAGATTATAGTGGACTCCCCCACAACATAAAAGATGGCAAATATTCTTCTCGGTATCCTTTCCGAACTTCAATGGCTTTGAGTCCCCATAATACACCCAAACCTGCAAACGATGTAACTTTGCGAATGCCATAACTGCCTGTGTTATAGGGAACTGCCCTGGTTGTCGTAGGAGATGTAAGTGTTTGGTCACTTGCCTAGCATCTCTTCCAGATGGTAATCCATACTCTCCCCTATTTTCTAACAATTCTTTAACCACTTCTTGTCGTATCTTCAGATGATTTTCAATCGAACCATACAAAGCATAAGCGCAAGCTTGAAAGAGCGAATCACCCCCTCCAGGAATTTTAACCTCAGAAAATCCTCCAGGAAGGCCGTTAACCGGGAAAATCTCTTGTTCGTCAAAGGCTTCCCCGATCGGAGATCGAGATAAAGCATCAGCCACTATATTTTCTTTTCCCGGAATATACCTTAGCTCGTAGTCTATATCATTGATTTCTTCAAGCGTGCGAGCTACTCGTGCGTTTACTAACGGCATACTATGCAAATATAATAGCGGCTGATGATCTGTATAAATAACTACTTTTATTCCATAAAGGAAAGGTTTCAACGCCTTCACAGCCCATCGTATTGCAGCAACTTCCTTTTCGGTTGTACTATATCGTTGTTCAGCTTTGTTAAATGTTGTGGAGATGAAAGCTATAGGCCGTTCTTCACCGGTTTGGATCTGGGAAAGACACGCTCCTGCCCCGATATCTGAGGCGTCCACGTACAACAATAATGGGTTTGCTTTTTCTGATCTATCTGGGTATGACAGGATCTGTGGTGATGTTAAAGCCTCCTTCAATGCCACAAAGGCGCTCTGACATGGTTCGGTCCACTTTAGAGTCTTGCTACTCAATAATTCAAAGAGTGGTTTGGCTATTTCTGAACAATGGGCGATGTGACGCCTATAGAAGTTCACCATGCCCAGAAATTGCCGTAATTTCCTAACGGTGGTTGGTACCGGAAACTGCATTATGCCTTGTAAATTGTTTTCTAAAGGGATCATACCGTGTTCAGACACTCTATGACCCAAATACTGGACCTCCTTTCTTAAGAGGAAAGTTTTGGCTGGTTTTATTTTGAATCCCGTTTCTTCAAATGCTGACAATACCTTTTCTAAAATTTCCAGATGTTCTTCAAACGTTTCACTGATAATGAGGACATCATCCAGATACACCATACATTCGTTCCAGGGTATATGCGACAGAGCAATCCTCATCCCCCGTTGGAAAGTGGCCGGACCGTTCTTCACTCCAAACGGCATACGTAAAAATTCCCAATGAGACAACGGAGTGGTGAAAGCTGTTTTCTCAATACTTGTCTCTTCCATTTCCACCTGATAATAACCTTTGATTAAATCTATTGTTGTAAAATATTTTCTGCCTTGGAGACTAAACAACATATCAATCAGATTTGGGATAGGAAAACTATCTCCCTTTGTGATTTTATTCAATTCCCGGTAGTCAATACACAATCTGATTGAACCATCTTTCTTTCTAATGGGTACCACTGGGGCTGAGTATGGGGACTTGCTCCTCTGGATGATTCCTTCATCTTCCAATTTCTTGCAATCTGCCTCGATTTCTCTGAGCATGGGGCCTTCTGACTGGCACTTGCACAGGATCTTCCGTCATAGTTTCGATCTTATGCTTAATGACATTTGTGCAGCCCACGTCAGAATCTCCCAAACTCGAGACAGAGGGATAACGCATCAATAATTCAATAACCTGATTCCTTTGATCTGCCGTTAAATCCGCCTCATTCAATCTAAAAGCGCTAACTAAATTCTCAGGATTCCATTCAGAGTATTCATTAGGACTTTGTTCATTTAATTCGACTACATTCACAGTGGGATCCTCCACTGTAGTAATTTCTTCCAATTGTCCTACAATTGTTCCCTTCTTTAAATATCTTGTTGTTTCACCCGTGTTTTGCAAGATTACCAAAGCTTTATCGCCCGAAAAATTTACTAAGGAATGTTCAAATCTGATATCTTTTGCCAAATCCCGCCAAGCCTCCACCAGAACGGGCTGTTTTATAGGAATTGGTCGTCCTTTTCTTTCAATTTCTACCACCATACACCGCAGCGGTGCAATACTCACAGATTCTACCAAGGCACATGTTTCTTCTTTAGGTAAACCTTGTCTCATATCCACCGCTACTGTCTGTACATAATTCCCGCGTCGGATTACCAATTCTTTGTGGTACAGATCAGGTAAAAGATGTTCTTGATTAAGAATGTCATATCCCAAAACCAAGTCGTAATCGGACAATTGATCTGGCACAACGACCCGGCTTCAGAACATAATTGGTGGATAAACGTAATGCGATCATTATTTCGCCTAAAACGGGAAATCGGACACTTCCAATTCCAGTGACACCTCGAAAAGCGGTGGGCAAGATTGGACTTTTCTTTTTGTCTAACAGATGGAAACAGCTGGCCGATATAAGGCTCACCTCTGCACCCGTATCTACAAACGCTGTAAGAGGCTCCATAGGGGGTTGATCCACTATGGTAACTTGCAAAATTAAGGTCTTTTGGGGAGCTCTTATAATATGATAATGAATGATGTTCTCTGAGCTCTCATCTTCCTCTTTGGTTTCCTTCCTGTTTTCTTTTACTACTACTGCTGGTTCTGGTTCGTTCTCAAGATTGATCGGAGTTACGGCGGGTGAGTTTTCCCCAACTTGGTCATAATTATCATCAGGTGGGATGTCTTTATCACTTACTGTAACTAATACCGACACCTGTGTCAACTGGTCCTGCCCGTGAGGGCTCTCAAAGATTGTTATCGGGGGCACCTGGACCGATGTCGTTTGGTGAAAAATTTCGCGAGGAATCTCCTGCGACCCTCCTGGATCATCCTCCTCGACCTCAATTCCCCAAGCTCCCCCGTCATATTCGTCTATTACTTCTGCTGTTGCTGCGGCTTCTGGCATGAGGTCTTCCATGCCAGAGCTCCCCCGTTTCCCGATCTTTGTGGACAATCCTTTCCTAAATGTTCATTTTGGCAAAAGGGACACGTTATTCTTGATTGTGCCGTAGGTTGGCTTCGACCATTGGGACACTCCCCTACTAAATGACCTACTTCTTTACACTTTAGACATCGATTTTGTTCAAGGTAGCAATCCTCTATGACATGCCCTCGTTTACCACAATACATACATTGTGGCCTATTCCAACAAGCACTCATGTTATGCCCTTTCTTCTTGCAATGGTTACAAACCGGAATTGATGAACCATTTTGATTTCTTTGTTGGTAATTTCGTTGCCCGTTTCGGAATTCTTGTGTTGGGATCTGATTTGATGATTCATATCTCGGTGGTCTATAATTACTTGATGATATTGGTGTTGCATTATTAGCAGCATTATTATCGTTTCTTTGAGATGTTACAGCTCGAAGCTGGGGTTGTGTTTGCATTTGTCGGCAACAACACAATCCCTCTTGGGTATCATATCTGGGTAATGCCATTTGATGTTGCATGGGAATGGTGGACATTTGTAATGACTGAGTCAAATCAACTATTTCTACGGCAGGATTTTCTTTCTTCTTATTTCCACGGTATACCTTGTCCACCATTATTACTAACTGCTCCCAAGGGGTTACTGAACCCTGGGTTACTCTACTCCCATTAATGCAGTTTCCACTCGAATCTTGGCCTCTTCCGGCACACTATCCAAGAACTTTTCTCGCACCATAGGCATTCTTTTTACATCATTTCGTTGAAATCCTCTGTAATATTATATATTTAGACTTTAGCAAAGCTTTTGATAAGGTTCCCCACATAAGGCTGATGAAGAAAATATTGCAATGTGGTATAGGTGGAGTGGTACATAGTTGGATTAAAGAGTGGTTGTGGAATAGAAAACAGTGTGTACAACTAAATGGCAATAAGTCATCATGGGAAATAGTGAAGAGTGGTGTCCCACAGGGTTCAGTGCTGGGGCCACTGTTGTTTCTCATATATATAAATGATTTAGACCAGGGACTTAAATGCAATGTTTCTAAGTTTGCTGATGATACCAAAGTGGCCACCTCAGTTAGGAATAGTGAGGGATGTATAAAGATTCAAAATGATCTTGATAAACTTCTTGGGTGGGCAGATAAGTGGCAAATGAATTTTAATAGTAAAAGGTGTAAGGTTCTTCACCTAGGTTACTCAAATAAAAGTTTTAACTATGATATGAATGGGGATTGGCTTGAGTCTGTGGACCAGGAAAAAGATTTAGGTGTGATTATAAGCAGTAATTTGAAAGTAGCTAATCAGTGTTTGGAAGCTAAATAAAGCTAATAAGATGCTGGGCATAATAAATCTGCAATGTTGTTTACAAGAGCAAGAAGTTAAAAGTAAATAAACTATAATAGCTATGTTAGGCCAATAATAGAGTATTGTGCACAAGTTGGGCCCTTTTAAGAAAGACTTAGATATGCTAGAGAGTGCAACGTGGAGCAACAAAAGATGATTTCTGGGTTTGAGGGTGAGAGCTATGAGAGAGGCTGAAGGAGTGAGGAATGTTTTCTGTAGAAAGCCACAATTTCTCAGAGGGACATGATACAAGTCTAAATTTTTACATCTATTGATATTAGGGACCAATAAATTCTTTATAGTAGAGCACGGACGGAGACCAGGGGGCATAACAAGAAAATTAAGAAGAAAGCATGCCATCTTGATATGAAAGTATACATTCAGCAATAGGGTTGTTAAATTTTGGAATGATTTGCCACAGGAGGTTGTTGAGTGTGACTTAATTTCCAACATTTACGAAATGATTGGATGAGTATTTAGATGGTTTGGGCAATATATTGTGTATTTAGACACCAAGCCAAATTGGCTGGTTTTTAGTTATAGTAGTTAGTAATGTTATAGCTACTGCATGTTGTGACCATAACTTAGTTATTAAGGCATGTAGATGGTTTGGGTAACATGTATCATTTATTTTTGATATTAAGCCAAATTGGTGGATTTTGGTTGCAGAAATTTGACTAGCCCTAGGGTGCTTTGTGGATTTACAGGAGAGCATGTTTGGTTAGTGAGTTGACTGGGAGCCAGTCTCGATAGGCCCATGTGGCTTTACTGTCCCTATATTTCTTATGTTCTTCTTATGTTCTTACGACTCAGGTAACAGTTAAGAAAGGGTTGGATGAGTATATGGATGGGTTGGGTATCACATAGTATATTTAGACGAAGCCAAATTGGCTGGTTTTTAGTTATAGTAGTTAGTAATGTTATAGCTACTGCATGTGTGACCATAACTTAGTTATTAAGGCATCTTGATGGTTTTCGGTAACATCTTCATTTATTTTTGACCAAGCCAAATTGGTGGATTTTGAAGTTTACAGTAATTTGACAAGCCTAGGGTGCTTTGTGGATGCAGGAGAGCATGTTTGGTTAGTGAGTTGACTGGGACTGTCTCATAGGCCATGTGGCTTTTTACTGTCCCTATATTTCTTATGTTCTTATGTTCTTCTGATCATATACACATACTTATATCCACACCCCTCTTCTAGACAACATCTTACAGATATCCCTATCCCTTATATCCCTATGTGTGGGGGAGAAAAAAATTGCCGACATTGTATGTCCTGCGTGTCGTGAAAGGCAGCTAGTGATGGTGGTAGTTGGGTTGGCTGCCCACTACCACTTATCTTTGCCAGGAATGCTAATGCATAGCTCAGAGGTCGTGATCGCCGTGGCGCGTTCTATCTTCCGAGGCGAAAAGTAATGTTTTGAATCTTATGGATACGCTGTGGAATGTCAGAGGAATAAATATTGAGGAGAAGAGGAGAGAGATGAGTGATGGATGCATTTAGAAAGGGCAAATTTGATTTGCTAGCTGTGACTGAAACAAAGATGGAAGGAAACGGTGAAAATGAGTGGTGTGGTGTGAAATGTGTTTGTGTTGGTGTTTAAAGGAATGAGAGGGGGATAGAAAGATTTGCAATTCTGATGAGCGACTTGTGGTAGAGAGCTATGGTAGATTTTGTGTGTGTGAGTGCTAGAAATTCTAAAAGTTAAATTTAAGTTTGAATAGGTAAAGTATGTGTGGTTGCGACATATATGGTCCATCTGAGGATATGTTGAAGAGTGCGATTTTCTGGGATCTAAATGATGTTTTGGATGGGGTGAGTAGGGGATTTAGTTCATTTGCCACATATCTGCCTACCTAAGGATTTTTTTTTAGTTATCACCACCATTCACAGTCAGAGCCCTATTCAAGGAGGGGGTGTAGTACGCTCAAAAGTTCACTCTCTAGCGCAAATTACGCAGATGAGCACAGGCAGCAGGCTTTAAAGTGAGGAGATTAAATACAGCAGGAAATGCAGAAGATGGATGAGAATTCCACAGAACAGAGGTTGTGGGAGAAGGAAGGAAGCACCACAGCGAACAGCTTAGAGTTACCAATATCAACACAAGTATCAACACAGATACAGCTCTCTCCTTGTGCTTTCTGAGGCGTCGTAAAAGGTGGTGAGTACGCACATAGTAAGTTCCCTCGAGCGCACCGGCTGGGGTGCCTATAGAATAGAGATAAAGCACCAACAGGACAGTTTATAAGCCTTTTTGGCATGACTCGACCTTATCCAAAAGCGGGTGAAACCAAGAGCCTCTCCCCCAATATGAGAACAGTACTTCATACAAGGCCGATGAGACCCTTTATGGCTGGAACAACTAAGGGGAAAAAAAGTCTCGCAGTCTAAACAGAACTCCCAGTTCCTTTGAGGCTGCCCTAGCAGCAGCACCGTTGTGACATGAGGTTTCCAAGACATTTTTGTTTATGTTAAAGGTCGAGGATGTTTATATTGTCCAGCTTAGGAGGGGCAGAGAGAGAACAGTATTTGAGAAAGAGATAGGAAAGTTAGAATGCGTTTTGGAGAAGGGAA
Source organism: Trachelipus rathkii (assembly GCA_015478945.1). Lineage (NCBI taxonomy): Eukaryota > Metazoa > Arthropoda > Malacostraca > Isopoda > Trachelipodidae > Trachelipus > Trachelipus rathkii. The sequence goes on from JABUQX010053532.1 coordinate 26,768, forward strand.
AAACATAGGTTTTCAAAAATTGAATTTCACAAGGTTCAGACGACCCCATCCAGAAATTCTCGAGAATGGAATAGGAAAGATTAAGACGAGAAGCAATTATAGAAGTAAAAGAAAGGAAGCAGAACTGAAATGAGTTGAAGAATGAAAAGGTTGAGTCATCGGTATATGAGAGTGGATAGAGTTAGATATGTGCCGAGGTAAGAAGATCACATTAATGAAAAGTAGAGAATAAAGCAGGAGATAAAGGGCAAGAACCCTGAGGAACACCACTATTGTGACAGAAAAGAAGAAGAAGTCGCCCCATCAACAACAACCCGATATTTAGAGATTTGGAAGAAAGCTAGACATAATTAAGCAAGGAGAAAGAGGAAACCCGAGAGCAGTGACCGTGCCATACCGGTCAAATTCTTTGGATATATCCAAGCGCCACCACGCAGTCTCCCCGTAGTTCCTAAGAGCTAGAAAACCATAATCGGTTAGATAGGGATATATCGATAGAGAAGAACCTCGAGCGCTGAAAGCCGTACTGACTATCGGAAAAAAGAATGAGTTTCCAGATAATCTAAGAAGTGAGAGTTGAGACGGGTTTCAGATCTTAGATAGAATACAGAAGTGAGCGCTATAGCGATAGTTAGAGAAGGATCAGGCGGCTTCCTTTTTTTTTAGAATAGGTTGGACATGTGCGAGCTTCCAACACTGAGGGAAAGTGCTAGTATTGAGGCATAGGAAGTAT
>JABUQX010053532.1:30000-32277 GCA_015478945.1 Trachelipus rathkii
TGCTTTTTATTTTATAAGTTTCATTTTACATTTATTCTTTGTGCTTAATTTTTTTTTCAATTTATTTTCAAATTTTTAATATTTTTTATTTATTTTTTATTTAGTTTGTTTCATTTGCTTAAAACATTTTGTTTTTACTAAAATTTTTATTCATTTTATGTTTATAACGTAAAAATTAGCATTTTTTACATACCCTAAAGCAGTAAATCAGTAAATCAAACCACCATCTCGCAACCCTACTGTCCATCCTTGATCTATTGACCTATTAATCTATTGATCTATTGATTCAAGTCATATTTTTTACTAAAATTGTTGTTTTACACACCCTAAAGCAGTAAATCAGTAAATCAAACCACCCATCCTACCCTTCCCCACCCCTCCATGATCTATTGATCTATTGATCTATCGATTCAAGTCATATTTTTACTAAAATTTGCAATTTTTTTACACACCCTAAAGCAGTAAATCTGTAAATCAGTAAATCAAACCACCATCCCGCAACCCTACTGTCCATCCATGATCTATTGATCTATTGATCTATTGATTCGTCATATTTTTAACTATAATTATATCATGTTTTACATACCCTTAGTAAATCAGTAAATCAAACCACCATCACGCTACTTTCCTGTCCATCCATGATCTATTGATCTATTGAATCAAATCATATTTTTTTATTAAAATTATCATGTTTTACATTCCTTAAAGCAGTAAATCAGTAAATCAAACCACCCGCCCTACTCTCCCCACCTCATCCATGATCTATTGATCTATCGATCTATTGATCTATTGATTCAAGTCATATTTTGGTAAAACATAACACAAAACTTTTATTCTTTTTATGTTTATAACGTAAAAATTTGCATTTTTACACACTCTAAAGCAGTAAATCAGTAAATCAAACCACCCTAAACGCCCCTCAGCCCCTCCTCCTACCATCCTATGATCTATTGATCTATTGTTTCATGTCATATTTCGAGTATCATTTTGGATAAACATAACATAAAAATCAGTTCTTTTATACGTGACAGCAACGAAATATCTACGTACAAAGTTTTTCACATGTACATAAAGCCAACATTATCATCACCTGAACTAAGAATATGATGTACAAACATCAAACCCATGCCACCTTAAGCATGAAATAAACTGTTAATTCAAAGTTCCGACATTAACAGCGTAAAGTAACTAACAATACCATACAAAAACGTAACCTATTCTACCACTTTGTTTAAGCATATCTCTACATAACATTGTTTAATTTTGCATTCAACATGGTATATATTTAACAAAAAATGTATCGTAACCCTGTTCTATATTATATGTCATACTGACAACGAATATATTGCTAGCGTAACAAAGTTTTTCACATTTTAAAAAGTCATTTTTTTTTTTTTACAATAGATAAGGAAGGTTTGTGAATAATGACGCGAACGACAACCTAGCCGCACTTAAGCAAGAATAAGCTGCTAACATTAACAAATTCCCTACTAACAACAGGTAAGTAACTAACATAGCATTACAAAACTTAACCTATTTACACTTTGTCACAGCATATCTCTGTTAACATATAATGTTAATTGTTAACATTACATGGTATATTTTATCAAAAAAATTATCTAACCTTGTCTAATTATCAACTACTGACCGAACCGAATAGTTCGCTAAACCTAAAAGTTTTTTAACATTAACATAGTAATATCAACAAAAATTCTGCATTAACCTTACATAATAAATCATAATTCCGGACGAATAAATTTTAAACATAACAAGTTTTATCCAGCACAAGCATAAAATAAGTTCTTTGTATGAAAATATCATACGTTGTAAAGTGTAATAGTTTAATGATCCTAAAAAGCTGTAATCAGTAAATCAGTAAATCAAACCACACACCCTCCCATCATCTGTGAATTGATCTATTGGTCTGTTGATCTATTGATTCAGATCCCATTTCGAGTATCATTTCGATAAACATAGCATAAAAATAAGTTCTTTAATAAGGAGGAAAGGATAATTTACAGAAGTTGCAAAGTTTTACTATTAGTAAGCTACAAAGCTTTAACCTGAACTAAGATATAATGTATCACGACAAAGCCTACACAGCTTACACGATAAACTACCAACATTAAAACGTTCATACTTAACACAGTAAAGTAACTAACCACAACTTACAAAACGTAACCTATTTCAACTTGTTTTCATGATATCTCTAACATATCAAATTGTTAAACTTTTACATTAAAATTTGTTAATATAACAAAGTTTTATCCAACTATA
>JABUQX010053533.1:2500-7500 GCA_015478945.1 Trachelipus rathkii
AATATAATAATAATAATAATAATAATATATAATAAAAAATAATAATAATAATAATAAATAATAATAATAATAATAATAATAATAAATAATAATAACAATAATAATAATAATAATAATATAATGAATAATAATAATAATAATAATAAATAATAATAAATAATAATAATAATAATAATATAATATAATAAAAATAATATACATCAATAATAATATATAATATATAATAATAATAATAATAATAATACTAATAATAATAATAATAATATAATAATAATATAATAATAATAATAATAATAATAATAATAATAATAATAAATTATTAGTAGTATGGTGGTAGTAGTATTAATAATACTAGTAGTAAAAATATTATTAATAATAGTATTAATAATAATAACAATAATAATACTGATAATAATCATAAGAACTAATAATAATAATAATGATAATAATATTAATAATAATAATAATAATAATAATTAGAAATAATAAAAAATAATAATATTAAAAATTAAAAAAAATAAATAAAATAAATAAAATTTTATAATAATAAATGTAAAAATAATAATAATAATAATAATAATAATAATAATAATAATAATAATAATAATAATAATAATAATAATAATAAAATTTTAATAATAGAAATTAAGAATTAATAATAAAATAGAAAAACATATTAAAATTAATAAAATTTTATAATATATAATAATAATATAAATAATATATAATAATAATAATAATAATAATAGGCAATGATAATACTAATAATAATAATAGATAATAATAATAATAATATTTGAAATATATAAAATTCTTCTGATGAATAATTATGTAAATAATTATTTATTATTAATAATAATTGCAATTTCAGTAATAATAATAATAATCAATAATATCAAAAGTTATACAACAACAATAAAATAATATAATAATAATAATTAATAAAATAATAATAATATAATAGTAAATGATAATTATACATCATAATAATTATAATAATAAGCAACTACGAACATACAACAAAATTAATCACTAATCACAATTACAATCATAATTACAACTAAAATTACAATAATTTCAATATAATTATAATTAGCTACAATCATGTTTACAACAATAGAATAATAATAATCGTAATAATAAATATAATAATAATCAGTATAATAATAATAGTTATAATAGCAAAATAAAATAATAATATAATAGATAATAATAATAAATAATAATATAATAATAATAATAATAATAATATATAATAATAATAATATAATTAATAATAATAATAATAATTAATAGTAATATAATAATAATAAAATAATAATAATAATAATAATAATAATAATAATAATAATAATAATAATAATAATAATAATAATAATAATAATAATAATAATAATAATAATAATAATAATAATAATAATATTAATAAGTGTAATAATAATAATAATAATAATAATTGATAATAATTATAATAATAATAATAATCATAATTAATAATAAAATAATAATAATAATAATAATATATAATAATAATAATAATTATAATTAATAAAAATAATAATAATAATAAATAATATTAATGGTAGTAGCTAGAAATTTACGTAGGTGTAATCTTGGGTTCGGTATTTATTAATATATTTATTTAGATAATATGTTTTTAATTTTTTAGTAAAAGATTTGTTAGAGTTTTTCGTTTTTGATATCTTGTGGCTTTGAGTTGTAAAGTTTAGCTGCTTTGTAGCTGGCGCTTTGAGTGGCTTTTTTTAGTCTTCAGAAGGGAGGGTTTATGTAGGTATTATTTCTTAGGTTTATTTGATTTGCTACACGCCTTGCTTGGTTTGAATGAAAATTTTCTAGCAAGAAGTCACATGCATTGTTATGGATAATTTTATGTATTCTTTCAGGAGTGAATATATATTTAGTAAGTCTTTAAACTGCAATATCTTTAGGTTTTTGAATAATGGTTGTGTATGGCTGTAAAAGTCTCTTGTATTGCTAATGAGGCGAATAAATCGCTTTTGGGTTACAATAACAGGGTGGATTACTGAGTTACTTGTGGTACCGTAGATAGGAAGACAGTAAAGTAAGTAAGGGTGTATTAGTGAATAGTATAATTTCCTAAGAATGTAAAGAGGTACAAAATTTCTTAATTTTATTAACATATACATGTATCTCGACAGTCTGCTAACTAGGTTATTAATATGTTCTTTAAATGTCAGTTTATTATCGATTGTTAATCCAAGTATTTTAGCATTTGCAGCCCTATTCAGTTCTATATTTATTAATTTTAATTTTTAAATCGTTAATTGGTTTGTTGTTAAAAATTATGTAAGATGTTTTATTTAAATTTAAAGATAGCTTATTAGCATCTATCCATTTCATTATTTTTGTTAATGTGTCTGTTGCTTTACGGGATAGAGACTCGGCATCTTTGTCATTTATAATAATAATAATAATAATAATAATAATAATAATAATAATAATAATAATAATAATAATAATAATAATAATAATAATAATAATAATAATAATAATAATAATAAATAATAATAATAATAATAATAATAATAATTAAAGAATCATAATAATATATAATAATAATAATAATAATAATAATAATAATAATAATAATAATAATAATAATAATAATAATAATAATAATAATAATAATAATAATAATAATAATTATTTTATTATTATTATTATTATTATTATTATTATTATTATTATTATTATTATTATTATTATTTATTATTATTATATTATTATTATTATTATTATTATTATTATTATCCCTAATTAATATTGATATATCATCAGCAAACGAGACTGTGAAAGAACCATGTGAATTAAGCTGATCTTTAAATAAATAATAAATGGTCAGGAATAGAGATCCTTATGGAAGACCGCTAGTTATTTAAAGTGTTTCCGAGCATATTTCACCTAATTAAACATACTGAGATCTTTCTCCTAGATATGTTCTAAACCATTGTAAGTAGGTTTCCCGTGAATTTTATCTAGTTTAATTTTTGCCTAAGAGAAATCATGATCTAATGTATCGAAAACTTTGGTAAATCCAAAAATAAACAGATTAAATTTGCTTAATGTCTAATATTTTTCATATATATTTCCAATCAAACATACAAGGACTTCAGTTTGTGATCTGTTCTACCGAAAGTAAAATGGAAAGCCGTTAAGATTATTCGTATTAATGTATTCAGTTATTTGATTTAACACTAATTTTTCAAATATTTTGCTAATTGTATGTGCAATTGAGATCGGTCTATAGTTTTTAGGATCATTTTTATCACCTTTTACGAGCAGGAGTGACACATGAGACTTAAAATTCTTAGAGAAATTTCCATGTGAAGGGAGATGTTAAAGAGATCTTTTAGGTGGGGGAGTTAATTATGTCGGCAATAGTCTTGTAAATGTTGTTTGGGATGGTAAGAACATTACATTTTTTTATCTTTTAATACTGCTCCCTTTATATTTAGTTCATTTATTTTCCTTGTTTTTGACTTACTTTTGTTGACTAGATTGTTAATTAAGCCCCATGTAGATTTTGAGTCTTCATATACGTCACTAAATTTATCAGTATAATATTTCCTTTTTGCTTTCTTCAAGATAATTTTTAATTGTATATCATTATTATATAATTGAAAAGTTAATATGTCTCCTTTATAATTTCTATAGGGTTTATAAGCTTTTGATTTATAGAGTTTATTATACCAGGTGATATCCATGGATTTTTAATCCTCTATGGTCCTAATCTTTTGGTTTTTAAGGGGAAGGAATCATTATAGCGCGTGTTTAAAGAGTTTAAAAAGTAGTTAAATTTTGAATGGATGTCAATCTGCTCATTTTGTATGTATGAAAATTCAACCTCATTTATCTTATTTCTAAAAATACCACTGCAATTTTCATTTTCATTCCCATGTTTTATGGTGGTAAGGTTTTATGTTTTATTAATGCGAAACAATTTCACAAGCACAGGGATTAATAATGAACTTGCATATCTGTCTTAATTGCAAAGATTTGAAATCAACATCTAAGTTACTCCATAAGTGGTCAATTAATTAAAGTTATACTTGTCCTTGATGTTGTTGTTTAAGACAAGTATATGTCACCGAAATAAATCACTCAATGCTGAAAGTGTGACATGATGAGGTTGTATTTGATCCTTCTGGAATGTATGTTTTATTCTTGAAGATACTGTTTTTTCTTAGTAGTGTAAAAAGAAAATCAATCATCAAACCAGAAATTTCTTCAGCAAGAAGCTGGTGTTGTAAAAATTGCCAGGTCTACACATGAAGTGCTGATCTCTAACTGATTGACCATATGTGTGTAATAAGATATGCTTTTATTTTCTGAGTAAAACCGCGTAAATATTTCTTAAAAAAAAAGTAACGACATCATCCATAATGATTTTGTTGGCCGCCCGCCAAATTAAGGCACTCTGAAAATAAATTTTCTTATTTCCTAGCAACCACTGAGTTAGCATAAAATATCTCATAATGAATGCTGTTTGTCGATCAAAAAGGATCTATCTTAGTTTCACAAAAGACAATCAAAATAAAGTTTATAAACAGTGTTGATATTGATTTGTGTTTAATTTTAGTATAGAATTCAACGTAAACATAGAAATTATTAGGGGAATTTTTGAAAGTACGATGTTTATTCTCTCATATCTTAAATTTCTGAAGAAAATAAACTGAAATGAATTGCTACTTATAAACAGTTTATAAAATTCTTTGACCATTGCATACATTAAAACAAAGTTATACAATAAAACCATCATAACTACACATTCATGTTACACTGTTAAAAGCTTAAGTCTCACTGTAGGAAATTTTATCTAGAAATGTCTTAGGGTAGAGGACCAAGAATCAGAATGAAGTGAAAGATCACTAGCGAAGCTTTTCTATCAAAAGCCATAAAAGCGTTCAGAGGTAAATTGGAAAAATTGAGATGTTTCCAAAACTTCCTATTGGGGATAG
>JABUQX010053533.1:15000-20000 GCA_015478945.1 Trachelipus rathkii
GGTGGTAGGCTATTGAGATGGGAAGAAAGAGATAATCCATGAAAGATAATACTGTAAGTGATAGATATTTAAGAGAAAAGTTGAATGCCGAAGAAGTAAAACATAGATTTGATGAAACTCTGAAGGAGGGGAGGAGACGGATGGAGGACACTGTGGAGACGGCAAACAAAAAGTGGAAAATATTTAAGGGGATCATTAATAAAGCACCTCAGAATTTACGAAGGTGGGTAGAGGAAAAAAGAAAAGCACGGCATGGTGGAATCCAGAGGTAAAAACTGTCATATCCAGTAAAAATAAGAAATATAGTTTATGGATGAAGAGAAGAAATGAAGAAGATATCTTAATATATGTGAGGAGGTTTGAAAAAAAAGAAACGCTCTATGAAACAATCCTGGGAAAGAATTGGGATGGAGTTAGAAGAAGACAAAAGAGGAACAAGAAAGTTAATATGCGGACTGTCGAAAGGTATGCAAGCAAAGACAGATTTCTGAAATAAACGTTTGTAAATAATGACAAAGAGGGGAAGATATTGAGAAAATGAGTGTGGTGATGGAGAGATGGAGAGAATATATTGAAGAGTTGATAAACTGCGGGGATGCGGGAGAGAAAAACGAGGGAGGTGAGATGAAAAACTGGCGGAGAGAGGTTGGGAGGAGGGATAACAATGGATGAGGTGATGGAGACAGGAAAGATAAAAACGGGAAAGCTCAGGCACAGATGGTTTAAGTGCCGAGTTATATAATTCGGGAGAAGAAGTGATAGAGTGGTTTTACGAATAACAAAAGAGATATGAAGAGAAGAAGGTGTACGGGAGGAGTGAGGATAAGTAACGATATGTCCAATATGCAAAAAAGGAGATAGAAGAGTATATAGAGGGATAGCACTTTTAAATGTAGCTAGTAAAATATATGAAAGAATATTGGAGAGAAGACTACGAAGCCTAGTGAAGGATGTCTTGTGAGAATGACAGTACGCATTTACAGCGGGTAGAAGCACAACGGAGCCAATTTTGCATATGAAAATGCTTTTATGATTTGGAAAAGGTATTTGAAAGGATAAATAGAGATAAGTTATGGAAAGTGCTGGGGAACCGGAATATGGGATTACTCAAAAGCTGATAAGAGCAATAAAAAACACATATCAAACGTCCAGAAACAGATACAGGAATGAGACAAGGAAGTGTTCTTTCACCATTATTGTTCATAATATATATGGACTATGGTCTGAAGAAAATTCACGGACAGAAAAATACGGAACATATACTGGTTTATGTTGATGACGCAGCTCTAATAGCGAAGGAAGGAGCTGATTTACAGGAGATGATCAACAGATGGAATAATCAATTGAGTATTTTGGATATGAAAATAAGCACAGAGAAATTATGAAAGTGGCTATGGTGAAGGAGGATTTAAACATGAGAATAGAGGGATCTGTACTGATACAGATAGAGGAATTTAAATATTTGAGGGTGGTTGTGGAGGGAACGGGGTGAAGTGAGGAAGAGCTGAGGGAAAGATTGGAAAAATTTGCGATAAACGTCGGTGAACCGTACCGAAAAACTAAAGAAGAGAGAAATTCCTACGGGAGGAAAATGATAATATATAAAGCAGTAATTAGGCAGTTACTGATATACGGGACTGAATGTTGTGCCATAAATATAGTGCAGAAACAAAAGATAGAGGCAGCGGAGATGAGGGTGTTGAGACTAGTAAAGGGAGTAACTCTGGGAGATAGGAAAAGAGGTGAGAATATAAGGAGAGAACTGAGGATTGACTCGGTGAACGAACAAATACAAAAGAAGCAGCTGAGGTGGTATGGACATGTCAGGGGAATGGAGGATGGAGCGAGACCAAAGAGAATGCTGGATTGGAGGCCGGCAGGCCGAAGACGTTCGGGAAGACCTAGGAAGAAATTGATGATGGACGCGATTGAGGAAGCGGTGAGTGATAGCAAAGAAATTGACTCGGTGAACAAAAATATACAAAAGAAGCAGCTGAGGTGGTATGGAAATGTCAGTAGAATGGAGGATAGAGCGGGACCGAAAAGAATGCTGGAGTGGAGGCCAGCAGGTCGAAGACTTTCGGGAAGACCTAGGAAGAGATTGATGGACGGGGTTAACGATGCAGTGAGTGACAGAGGAGCAACGATGGAGGAGTTGGAAGAGGGCAGAATTTACGAGGACAGGGATTTGGAGAGCGTTCTGTAAAGGTGACACCTGACGAACTTTGGAAAGACTACCAGTGGGGATGGTGAATAAGAGGTGAATATATATATATATATATATATATATATATATATATATATATATATATTATTATATATATATATTATATATATATATATATATATATATATAGTATATATATAATATTACTCGTCAAAATAACGCACCAACAAGGTAAATGTCATTCGCAGGAACGGGGAGGCCCTAACCCCATGAAACCCTATACAACACAGACGACAGCATCAGTGTAACCATGTAACCACCCCGCAGAGAATTCGCACTGCAGTATTTGGGGCCGTCACCACTATAGAATTTAGGAAAAACATAAGCCACATACCTATACCTGTGGGAAGTAGGGGTAGGGTTTGTCGGGAGTAAAATCAGGCGAGGGATCATTCACGTACCAAGCGACTCCCATAAACATGGAGAGGATAGTGCGTTAACTCTCAAGAGATCAGTGCGTGTCAGATAACAACACTCTACCCCGAAGGAACACGGATACCGGGCACTTGGTCGACAGTTTAGGTGTTAACGCACCACAAACACCGATTGCCCGGGTGGTCCAAACGGTACATGAAACCCCTGGAGACATGATCACCGGCGAGGAAAAAGTAGGCCCAGGGTTGCGACACCCGTGGAAGACCTATTTATACGTCTGCGTGCATTAGGAGAGCACCACACAACGGTACGACATATGCCGATGCAGCTGGCGGAGGTATACGGCACCAGGGTGAGTGACAATACAGTGAGTTGATACCATGCGGAACATAACTACCGGCACCGGAGGCCTGCCATAGCCAAAGGTCTACCACAAATCACGGCACATCGAAGGGCGCGACTTGGCATTTTGCCCGAGAAACGCAATACCATTGGACGGTCGACGGAATTGGGCAAAGGTGCTCTTTACGGACGAGTCGAGAATGTCTCTGTACGTCTTGGACAGGCATGCTAGGGTATAACCGACGACCGATGGAGAGTTCGGTGTAGCAATGCATGGGCTGCAGGTGCCACCGTTTGGAGGTAGGTCGGTTATGGTCTGGGGAGGCATCTCTTTATCGGGGCGTACGGAGTTGCACATCTTCGAAAGAAGAACTCTTACAGCCGTAAGGTATATCACAGACATCTTCGAGCCATAAGTCATGCCATATGCCCCCTACATCGGTGACTCTTTCATCCTAATGCATGACTATGCAAGACCACACAAGGCCCAATGTGTGTACGAATACCTTAGGACAGTTCAAATTACGGCGTTAGAGTGGCCAGCATGTAGTTTGGACCTCAACCCAATCGACCATTTGTGGGATATCCTGAAACCTTGGATCTCACAGGTGCACCCTCCTACGGACCTCCTGGACCGCGACGCATCTGTAACGACGATGGATCAAATCACTGTCCAAGACATTCGCAAAATCATCGAGAGGATGCCAGGACTGTGTCAGGTATTCATCCGTACCAGAGGGGTCATAAACGGTATTGAAACAGACCACACACCCGCGGCCGTCGCCGTACGTACTAACATTGTATGTTTGCTGCACCGAACCTCCAAATCCTCCTGTGAGACCCTTTGGCTGCCCCTTGGTATCACACTCTACCAACCTACGGTTCTGTGGAGGAATCCACCATTTTATTGTCATTGTCCAATAAAGTATTATTCACATTTTTCAACCTTTTCTACCCTTCCTTCGCTACGTACACTTGTTGTGCACTAATTTTGACGAGTGGTATATATATTTCGCTAGTTTGTTCACTAGCTGTTTAATATAGTTTTTTTGCGCCAATATCTTGTTCATATCTAAAAGAGATTGGTATATTAATGCATCTCGGTAAAAAAATTTTTAAATCCCTAATCAGTGGGGTCAAAAGTAATTCACTCACCATCTTGCGTACTCTTCATTTGGAAAGTTCACATTCTTTCATTATATATTAATATGCTATATGTTTTTAATTGCTAGTTAACAAATGGTGTGACATCTTTTTGTATATTTAGTGAAAGTTTGTTAAAATCTATCAATACTGTAATCTTATTTAATGGGTCTGTCGTTTTCAGTGATAGTGTGATGGGATTTTTATCCCTAATTAATATTGATATATCATCAGCAAACGAGACAGTGAAAGAATCATGCTAATTAGGCTGATCATTAAATAAATAATAAATGGTCAGGAATGGAGATCCTTATGGAACACCGCTAGTTATTTAAATTGTTTCCGAGCATATTTTACCTAATTAAACATACTGAGATCTTTCTCCTAGATATGTTCTAAACCATTGTAGTGTGTTTCCCTGAATTTTAATCTTATTCATTTTGCTAAGAAGAATATCATAATCTAATTTATTGAAAACTTTGGGAATTTCCAATTAAATAAACCAGATTAATGCTTATGTTCTATATTTCATATGTATTTTTAATCAAACATACAAGGACTTCAGTTGTTGATCTGCTCTACCGAAAGCAAAATGAAAAGCCGTTAAGATTAGTCGTATTAATGGATTCAGCTATTCGATTTAATGCTAATTTTTTAAAATATTTTGCAAAAAATTATATGTGAAAATGAGATCGTTCTATGTATTTAGGATCAGTTTTGTCACTTTTTTATGAGCAGGCATGAAAAGTGGGTCTTTTAAAATTACTGGGAAAGTTCCTGTGTGAAGGGAGAGCTAACGAGATCTTTAGGGGGAGGCAACTATGTCGACAATGAATCTTTTAAATGTTTGTTTGGGGATTGTAAAATATAGCAAATTTCTTATTTTTTAGGTAGGCAATTACTGCTTTAACTT
>JABUQX010053533.1:25000-27500 GCA_015478945.1 Trachelipus rathkii
TTATAATATATATATTATTATAAATATATATATAATATATATATATATATGGGCGTAGGCAGAGGGGCGGGGGGGCAATTGCTTCCCTAAATCTTGGCGAAATAAAAATTATGAACCTTATATGTTAGCCAGATGACGTTTTTAAGGGTTTTGTAGTAGAAAAACTGAAAAATACACCAATCGATAGATATGGAAGTAGTAGTTACTAATTTACTAATTACTAACGTATTATATTTTTTCTAAAGTTTTAATGTGTTTTTCTTTTTATATCGGCTTAAAGTCAACTAGCTTTGGTGCTTTTATCAGCTGGTTCTTCTGACATTATTTTCCGCTAGAACTTTCAGTATATCGATAGCATTTGGGTCGGCTGCCATATGCTGTTAAATCAATCTTGGAAGGCGTACCCGTTGATATTCAGCTGCAGCCAACACATTAAAAAAACATCTGGAAAAAAAATAAAAAATATCACAAAAATTTTGAAGAAAATAAATATATATATATATATATATATATATATATATATATATATATATATATATATATATATATTATATTATAGTATATTATATATATATATAATATTATTATAATATATATATATAATATATATATATATATATATATATATAAATAATATATATATATATTTATTATATATATATATTTATATTATATATATATATATATATATATATATATATATATATATATATATATATATATATATATAATATATATATAATATATATATACATTATTATTACTATAATTATTAATATTATTATCATTATCATTATCCTTATATTTATTATTTATTATTATTATTATGTATTATTTTTATTATTATTATTATTATTTTATTATTATTATTTATTATTATTATTATTATTATTATTTATTATTATTATTATTATTATTATTATTTATTATTATTATTATTATATTATATTATTGTTAACGATTATTAGAACTTTTATTACTTATAACGTTTATTTTTTTAAAATTAAATTATTATTATTAATTACTATTATTATATTATTATTATTATTTTATTATTTTTATTATTATTATTAATATATTTTTATTATTATTATTATTATTATTATATTATTATTATTTATTATTATTATTATTATTATTATTATTATTATTTTATTATTATTATTATATTATATTATTATTAATTATTTTTATTATTATTATTATTATTAATTATTATTATTATTTTTATTATTATATTTTTTATTATTATTAATTTAATATTATTAAATTAATTATTATTATTATTATTAATTATTATTATTATTAATTATTATTATTATTATTATTATTTATTAATTATTATTATTAATTTATTATATTATTATTATCTATTATTTATTATTACTACTATTATCATTTTTTGATATTATTTTTATTTTTATTATTATTATATTATTATTATTATTATTATTATTATTATTATTATTATTATTATTATTATTATTATTATTATTATTATTATTATTATTATTATTATTATTATTATTATTATTATTATTATTATTATTTTAAAACCCATATTGAACGAATTTTCTATGCACTATATTTCACACAAAATTTACTATATTTTACTAATCATCACTATTCGCTATATTTTAACTTATTATTTTTACTACTATTATCACTAATTTCAACATTTTCACTATCATTATAAATATTATTATTATCATTATTATCATTATCATCAATATTATCACTATCACCATTATCATTATCGTTATAACCATTATTAATATTGTTATCGTTATTATTAATATATAAATATTATTACTACTTACTACTGTTATTATTAACACCATATCCCGCATGACCGATGGGTGGTGTTAGCTGCAGAACTTATTCTTTATACCTCCACAACTGTAAATGGGAAAAGAAAAGGATGGAATAAGAGGTTTCCCTGCACCTTGAATCATGTAAAAAACTTCTTCATTTGCCCAGACTATGTCATTGCATATCCATCATATATTGTAGTATATCCATCATTTGACGACCAAAACTCATCCAGAAGTACTACAGTAGTTTCAATAATTTTTAATACCAAGTTCTAATTTATCAAAAGAACTAACTGTTTGGTTTTCTTTCTTCACGTGGCGTATTTGTCTTAAAATCCCTTTATATTATTTAAATTTTATTAAAAGACTTGGATAGAAAATTTTGTTGCTCCTCCACTTCAATTTTTAAAATAAAAATTTTTCATTCATTTATAATTTTGATTTCATTATCAAATATTGAAATTCTATTTAAAAAAAAAATAAATATTTTCTTTAGCTTTATAAAACTAAACAAGTTTTTCTAAGTTCTTCTAAACAAGTATCTGGCTTCCATTTTTGCGTTCATTACCTAAAAATTTATATATATATATATATATATATATATATATATATATATATATAATATATATATATATATATATATATATTATATATATATATATATATATATATATATTATATATATA
>JABUQX010053534.1:0-10000 GCA_015478945.1 Trachelipus rathkii
TTTTATTTTATTATATTATTAATTATTTTTTAATTTATTTTAAATTTATCTTATTTATTATAATTATTATTTATTTAATTTATTAATTTATATATTTATTTTCTCATTTATTTATTTATATGTTTAATTTATTATTTATCTTTATTTATCTACTATAATATATTATATTTATTTATATATCTATATTAATTATTTATTTAACTTATTATTATAATTAATTTAATTATATATTTATTTATTATTTATTTATTCTACACTATAATAATGATTTATATTTATTTATTTATACGCTTATTTGATAATTATAATTATTTAATTAATACTATATTAGTTATACCTAATTTTATATTATAATTTAATATAATTACTATATTACTTATTATAATATATATTTATATATTATTTATTTAACGTTATTTACTTAATTTATTAAATTTTTATATTTATAATATATTTAATTTATATATTGTTCTATATATTAATAATATATATTTTTAAATCTGTTCCTTTAATTAAGTATTGAGTTATCCTTTATTAAATATGTATTAAATACTGTGGCTGATAAATTTAGCATGTATAGGCGAAATATATTTTTCGCGAGAATGTGTCGCGATAATGTTGTACTCGATAATTAATTCATTCTAAAAATTTATAACACCTCAATCATCTAATCATAACCTATGAAACTAAGATAGGTCCCTTAAATACGTAAGCACAGAGGCACACTCCTTATTTATATTATAAGAAAGTCTATGAGAAAATTATATTATGAAATAAATATTTAAACAATTTCAGGAAAATCATGTATACTATTTTTTCCTTAAAGAGACTGCCGATTATTCGATTTTAACTCAATCCTCTTTTTCTTATCATTTATTATTCAGTATTTTTTTAAGAGTTCGCACCTCATGTGGGATTTCCATAAAATAAAAAAACAAAAATTTATTTTTTTTTTTTTAATAACAAATCCTTAAATGGATGAGAGAGTTATTTTTATTAACAACTTTATGATGCTAGACATAGTACAACTTTTTATTCACTTAGGAGTTGCAGTACACGAATTTTTCGATTTTCACTATTTAACTTACTATATATATTTTATTTATATTTTTTATTAGGTCTTTTACACTATAAACTTTTCAAATAAAAATCGGTAGAGATAGACAACCCTTATAGGTAACGAGATTCTTTCAAAGCATAATTCAGTAATATATATAAATTATATAGAAATTAATTATAATAGAATAGAATATTAAACATCATATATAAGTAAGATAATATAATATCACTATTTTTATATAGATAGTTTTATTAGCTAATAATATATACAGAGAATCAATAGAATGCAACATGGTATTACGCATGTCCACGTTGGAGATACAACGTCCTCTATTGTTTGTATCGTTATTAATAGCTATGGCAAAATGTTGAAAGCGATCAATTCCAACCTATAAATCGCTAAATAATTTTAAAAACCTTATATTTCGACGTTAAAATTTATTTATATCTACATTTAATTGATTGATAACCAATAATAATGAAATAAATAATCTAATTAAAAAAGGTGTAATCTGTGGTTGCTACCTAATTAAAAAGTGTTAAGTTGTTGAGAGCTCTAGTAACGAATGATTATAGCAGTAAAAAAATTTATATTGAATATAATTTTCATTATCGATAAACCATTATTTACAGTTGATGAACGAAATTTATCAGAGTTAATTTCATGTATAATCTTGTGAGGCAAGAATTATTTATATAAATATATTCATGAAATTATAATTTTTTAAGATAAATATAAATATTATTCAATATTGTAATATTTGTCAGCTAGACTGCATTTGTAAGATTTAAATATACTAGTAGATGTGTCGGGAACAATAACAAAGAGGGACAATAAATAACAACTAACTAATTGTCTAGAAACAATAGTTTGGTACAACTATAGGATTAGAGGAGTTACACCCAGACACACCATAGCACAGAAACACACACACACACTCAACTGATGCGCATTGTACAAAAAGCTGCAATTGCTATCCTGTTTGGTCCGAGATAGGCTGGATATTTTAAGATACATATCCTATTACCACCTATATTTTGCTCATATATACCATGGTTTTGAGAGACAGTATGCTATCAGAAAATATAAACACATCATCGTCATAATTCCCTTTGTATAACTATTTATTTTTGTGCTGTTTAAATTGTGACGTTTGTCTGTTTATATATTATTTTCGCATAATAACGAGAGCATACCGGCAACACTTATCTATATCTACAACGCTCACGTCCATTGGAATACTGCAATAGGGGTATAGAACTGAGTTAACTTCCATTCAAGTTCTTTATATTCAGAAATAACATCTGCTTAATGGACCAGATTTCACTTTCCTACGCCATACACACTCATTTACCCTGCTCAACTATCTGTATTCGCGATGATATGAGAGATAACATCATCAATTCTTTCGAGCTGCATCTTCCCTCCTCATAAAATACTTTCTGATTGTACTTTTTCCTTAAATAATATGCGAGTTAACTAAACTCCTGCTGCGGCGAGCACCTATATCTCGTGTGTAACCCTTTTTTCTTTCTGATTTATCGCTTTTTCTCATCTAAATATCACAGTCTCTGTCTCTTTAAGTATTCGCGCAGGTAAGAGTACGCCGTCGCATATCCGGATTAAAGCCTTTTGTTGACACTTTGCATGCTGAGCTAATGGCTTAAGTATCATAACTTCTCTGTGAATTTCTTTATAATGGGATTGATTGCTGTTAATTGCATAATCTTATGTTCCTTTTTTCACACTTGTTATCTTCTTCGATTTCAAAAAAAAATGAACTTTATTTTAATGTTGTTTATAAGCGTTCTCATTTTGCTACCTTATCTCCTTGTCCTTCTCTATATTATCTTCTCAGAGAAGAACTACTGTTTTTACCTTCCGCTAAAAGATGAACTCTTCTCTAAAACGTTTGTTTCCTAATTCCGACATTAAGAAATTCCGAAGACTATTCCTTCCTCCTCTCACTCATCAACCATATCTGTCTAACATTACAGCAAATTCTTCTCTATAAAGATCATTATTTCTGCTCTGTCTTTGATTAATAATTAGAAAGGGCCAGATCGTCCTGATGATTTTAGTGCATCCTTTTCCTATGGTTTAAAACTATGACCTTTCCATTTCCTGTTGGAAATGTTGCGGCTTATTCATCAACCTCAAAACCAAAAATGGGGAAACCCTCTAACCTAACTATCTGTTTATATTAACCTCCGTTATTCTAAAAGCTTTCGGATCATATCCATAACAGAACAAACTCTGGACTGTAAAACATTAGCAAAATCTTAATTCTTCTAATTTTATCTCTGACCGGGAAGTATGGAAGTATGATTTTCGTAAAGAGGGCACTACCAGTCATCTTTTTTCTCTATCTCTGATTCTTAGTCTTCTGCCTTTTGGCATATCCGTGAATCTTTTGTTGTAGAATTAAAATATTGAAAGTCTTCGACAGAGTCTGGCAAACAGCTTTGAGTTTCAAACTTCCCTTTTCGGTATCTATATTCTATGCAACCTTCTCTCCTCTCTCCCTTCTTCCTCTCTCGCTCTCTCTCCAGGATACATCTCGCTTCTCTCATCTATCCTTCTCACTCTCTCTTCTCTCTCATCTCTCTCATCCATTTACTTTCGCGTCATTCAAAGCAGTAGAAGTTTAAGACGGTCTTGTAGCATGTTTTAATTGTGGTGTTTTCCTCGTGGTATCTTTCAATGAGGAATATATAGTATATATATAAATATATATATATATATAATTATATATATATATATATATAATATATATATATATATATATATATATATTTATTATATATAAATATATATATATAATATATATATAATATAATACATATATAGACTCAACTTCTCCACATCTCCCTCTCAAAAACACCTCCGACCTTTCCTATTTCCCGACGGCTCTAACTCTCTCCTGTGAATAACATACAACATCTTGGTCTTAACATAAACAACAAATTATCTTGGAAACCTGCATATTTCTATGGTTTGCTTAAGGGGTGGGCCTCAAAGAAGCATGGGAGTCGTCTGATTCAGGGTTGCGCGGAATTGCTTTTTCCCTCATCACGAAGCTACTGCCAGTTATATAAAGGGCCTTAGTATCGCTCCTTGTGCCAATGAGAGTTAACGGTTCGTCACATATGAGCGGTGCTCGCGAGGACTCCACCCTTTCTATTGGGAGTAGGGTGTGGAGTCTAAAGCTATAGAGAACTAATAAACTATCCCTACCTTTCAAACTCGTCTTGACCTTCTATCTCTGTGCGAATTCGTAAACGTTGGCGCGTCTACATCTCAACCTTTTCTATAAAGGTACTGATGTGAGTGAGCTAGCGGCGGGCAGATGCTCAGGGGAAGTTGAACCGCTCAGTTGCACTTCCTCCAACCCTGAGCGCCGCCGTCGTTGCAACCGAGATAGGAGCGTGGCCTTCTCATCGCAGCGAATTTTCATGGCGTGACTGCATTGCAATACACCCAGACTTTGTTCGTTTATAGTGGTGCCATCTTTGCTTCTCCAGCTACCTTCTGCTCTGTGAGAACTCTCTATTGCCTTCTTGCTGTTTTTCCAACGATATTTAATCTTCCTCTCACTTTTAAAAGCCCACAGTCTGCGGCTGCACTTTGTGTGTTTGGGTTTTTGATGAACTCGTGGGTGGGTGTTTTTTTAATGTTTTTTTTCCGCGCCCCTTCCTTTGAGATCAAGGAGGCCCAGCCCGTGAAGTGGATGGTGGATCTGTAAATATATATATAAGTATATAATATAATATATATATTAATCATACCGTTAGTATAGAGATACAGATATTATACGTACTAGCTAATTATCATTACGTTTCTTATAAGACAATAGATGGGGTATTAGAATACATGAAGAGCTAGTCTGTCAGGGTGATATATCAGGTATATATATTGTATATATATAGTTAATTAGTATATTATTATATAAAATAGGTATATAAGTATATATAGGTATATATGACTGTGTAATCTCTCCTCTCTCTCCTCTTTCTTTTCCGGTAACGTTTTCTTTGCTCCTTTCTCCGCCCATCTATATAGTATATGAATGGACTTTCATTCAAACATTTTTTACCTAACGCAATCATTTATTTATTATACTGCCGCATGCTATTCCGACTTTACCTTTGATCGCCTATCAGAAGTTGTTCTTAACGCGCAAGACCTTCTCACCGTGGATGAATTGGGTCATGTCTCCGCATTGTCTCTCTCCGTTTTTGCAATATTTCTTTACATAATGTCAACACCCCGTAGGACTGGGTTAGACAACCTTTATCGGTTTTAGCTTTGAAGGCGACACTTCGTCTCCCTACATTTTTAATTGTCATTTCGGGTCATGATTGCTGCAAGGCAACTGGACAACGCCGTCGTATTATTAACCTTGGGCTCTCTAGTTTTTTGTTTTACTTCCAACGTCTTCTTTGACGTCTTATTCAGTTTATGACTTAACCATAAGCCTTTTAAATATTGTTATTAACTGCACATCATGACCCAGGCGATTTTTATTTTGTGTTCCTTTACGTGAAAAATATTGTTAGCTATTTGTTTTCCTGCCGTGTGTCCGAGTAAGAGTTTAATTATTTAGATAAGCACACTCAATTGTCAGTGAATACACCTCCATAAAGTAAACCAAAAGACTACTCTATCAACCTCTTATCCATGGTTGGGACCGGCCTCGATCCTCAAATCTACTTAAACGTTGATCGCGAGCAGCCACGTTCTCGACTGATGATATATATTGTGTCTCAGACGTGCTTCTAAGAAGAGCCTTCTACACACATTCTCACAGACTGTGCTTGTGTCGTCTCCTTCCATCCGTGATCGTCTCCAGATGAATGATCATTAAAGTTGCCGTTAGGTTCTTCTCCCTGCCATTCAGCGTCTCTGATCGTCTTTCGTATGAAAGCATGCTGTATCAAAAATCTATTGTATTCTGAGTCATTCTTTATTTATCTACTCTGACCGCCTGATTCAAACTGACCACGATCAAGAGGATAAGGCATGCCCTCGGCTAATATTGTAGTGGAGACAGTAAGCAGCGCCGTCTTAGAAAGGAGCCTATTGCTCTACTTTCCAATAACACTTATAGTAATTAGAATTTCTTTTTGTATTAGATTTACGGTGTAGATAACTATAAATATTTCATTTATTTTTATTTGTATTATATAATGTATTCAAATATAATTATCTAATTATTAAATATAAGCTAGTCGTAGGCAGATCTCATCAAGTTGGCCTCAGTCATTAATAATATTGGTGTAGGTTAATATCATTATTTTATAATATATTATATAAATGTTTGCTATTAATTTAATATAATTTACAATTAATATATCTCGTTGCACCCTAGTATAATGATTATCATATATATTTCGCGGACCTTAACGACCACGGCGATAACTTAGCCGTCAAATAAGCTTGAAGATTAGATATATAAATTGCAACTTCAGCTCAGACTCGCAAAGTTTCCAAGAATGTCTAGACCACGTGTGGTTTCGCACAACGGAAAGACGATACTAATGCGATTTTGGAAAATATACTACGACAGTAACGAAACTATCACGAATAAGTTATAAACAATTTTGATTTGTAGAACATATGACCTTAAATACACACACTTCCTTCTCCCCCAATTGTAAATAAGCTGCAGTTGAGAAGACGACAGAATAAAAAAGCTTAAGCAAAGAAAAATATCAAGAGTACGAGACTTCAGTCACGTGCTTTATCCTTTAGTTCAACATCACACTTGCGACATGATCCGTCACGGAAGGTCTTTACACGTCTCGCGTATTAAATATAGAATATTTGAATGAACTTTAAACCATTCTTGTCTGATTGTAAAATGTGAAAATGACAAGGAAAGTAAAGAATTTATATAATATTATAATTTACCGTTATTACACAGTTCTGAATTATCGATATAAGTCATAAGGGAGTATAACCAGCTATACAGTATCTTAGCAATGGCAAGCTAGATGCATTGGTTAAAGCCGATGAATCAGCAATACATTATTATCAAGCATATAAACTTAGCTTATATGCGACTAGAGTACACGAGAATCAAGGAAATATTCAATGCTGGGATCACGTGTATCTAGCATCCAATCATGTAATATGGCTATAGTGCGGTGACATATAATATGACATCTATTTTATATACACGAAGTACAATTATATATATTAAAAATAAAAATATATATAATAATAGTAGTAATAATATGAAAAATTATGCAAAATTTTATCAAAGTATATTTTAGAAACGTTGATACTATATAAAGTTATCTATTTAAAAGTCACCTATATCGACATATTCATCTATTTTTAGAATATTTGTGTAGAATTTATAATTAGCTTATTTTAGAGGTTTTGATAGTATTTCGTT
The DNA here is from genome assembly GCA_015478945.1 of Trachelipus rathkii. Lineage (NCBI taxonomy): Eukaryota > Metazoa > Arthropoda > Malacostraca > Isopoda > Trachelipodidae > Trachelipus > Trachelipus rathkii. The sequence goes on from JABUQX010053534.1 coordinate 7,464, forward strand.
TTAAACATTATTGATATTTGTCAGTCAAGAATTTATTCATTCGTATAGAACTTGAAGTCTTATTTGACTATAATCTTCGATTTTTGCGCTTAATATATTAATAATTAATGATGTAGGCCAGAACATTTGTCCTCAGAATTTATTATCACACTTAAATTTTATGAGGTTTATATTAATGGTAATATATAGTCCTGTATACTGATGAATTTAAATTTTAAATAAAGGAATGAACATCGATTTTGTTCAATTATAATATTATAAATTATTCATCCAGGTAAGGTAATAATCATAACCGGCGTTAATTAATTACAACTTTGTGAATTTATTTATGTTTTAAGGCGCCAATAGGATAAATTAAGAATCTTCTTATTAAACTTATATCACAAATTCTAATTCATACACATTAACCTTCCTATGAGGTTAGCTTCTCAATAAACTAACAAGTATATGCTACTTACAAGTACAAAATTGACGAGATAATGGGAGAATATGTTTTTTGACTATAAAATGTTATTTGGATCTACTTAATATAGTTATCGAATAAGATATGATGATCTGATGTATATGAGTTGAAGAGAGTGGTAGAAGCAAAACAAATACACGCTAAATTATAGAATATGCACATTATGGTTATCTTTCGGATTGTTGCGTTTAATTTAATGCATTCTTATAAGTCAGAAGATTATACATTTAGTGTAAAGAAATTCGGATAAAATACGAGATGGATAAAAAAGGAAAGTATTTAGAGACACCGTTTTATGGTATTGTTAATTTGATGACCACGTTCAATAGATTATTGATACTATAGAAGAACTAGATGCCAATATAGAATAGGAACTCATTATAATTTAATTGTTCCTTCTTGACAGGTGGGTTTAACTTTTTAATTTTTAAGTACTGTAAATATGTTAATCATTTACGTGAAATGAAGATTAGAAGACATCAATGAAAACGTCCTGACAAGGCCACAAGAAGCGAATGTTACTTATGGGTAACGGTAGTTGCCGAGCAGTATTTAACGCATATACTCAGTGCTAATGTTGAGCTCTGAGGTAAAAAGACAAGAATTAGGTTTTCTGGCATTTATGAGCTAATATGCGAACGGTCCTCCTAGGCCTAAAACCGCTGCGACATTGGAGTGAATGTTTCGCCTTATGCGACACTCCCATGGGTGTGCTCAGAGACAATATTATTTAATCCTGGTTGCAATTCCATATACGGCGGCGATAATGAGAACTGAAGGGAAAACTTCTCCTATACCGATCTCGAGCCCTTTCCGTCAATCGGGGAGCGTGGAGCCTCACTGCTGAAGACTCCAAACCAGCAAGAATTCGTTCTACAGCTTTTTGGAAGCCCTCTACAAACTATTTTCATATGGTAGCCTCTATGTTAGTATTGATCAGTCATCAGGAGTGGGTTGCTCTCTTCAGAGTCCGCCGCCCCATAAATGAGTCGCCAGCACACTATGTGAATCTAGCTGATTACTGCGTCTTCGAGCGCGATGGAATGGAGTCTGCGTCATGTGATATAGTAGATCGCGATACATATCTTATTGGCATTCTTACTGCTTAAGACGCACGCGTGTATCGTGTGGCGATCACAGGATTCAAATCATCTTGTACTATCTCGATGTCCCTTGTCATTACAACACATAGCGGCCGTCTGTCTTAAGAGTAATCCTCTGTGTGAGCTACACCGTTACCGAACACTTAAGCAGACCGTGGGGGTCGTCAAAGGACTGAAAGCGACCCACTCAGCATAGAAGACATGAAATCATCACTTCGCACTTAACTTATAAGACTAAACCTAGTTTGAGTACTAGATCGGTATCTTAGGCTTACTCTCCTTTAATGGTCTATCCATAAGCTAAGCCGATATCCTCTTGAGTTCCTATAATCCTAGCAAATGTTTTAAATGAATTGAATAAACTAAATATCATAATTAGCAGGTCAAGTTTGTTGTTATAAAATAATTAGTTATGTTCACATTCGAATCGGCGGAATATGAGGAAGGTGAACATTCATATCCGGTATATCCGTTTCTGCGGAATATGAAGTGGGCGAACATTCATATCCGACACATCCTTATCGGTGGAAAATTTGGTAGGTGGACATTTATATCCGACACGACGGAATATGAGGTAGGTGAACACTCATATCCGGCACATCCGTATCAGCGGATTATGTGGTAGGTGGGCATTCAGATATCTTTGTGTGAGATTTAAAATTATTTCTTCGGAACCGGTAATTTATTTACCGATTCCAAATGCTGCATTCAAACTCATTCAATTTAGAGTAAAAAATTTTGTTATTCCTCAGGTGAAACGGTAAATTTTTTCTTCATGTTCCTACTTCATGTTCATGAATCTACCCAAAATTTTGCATCTCTTCAGCTCTTCTTAAAATAATAATAATAATAATAATCAAAATAATAATAATAATAATAATAATAATGATGACAATATAATAATAATAATAATAATAAATATCAAAGGTAAGTAAGTATAATAATAATAATCATAATAATAATAATAATAA
>JABUQX010053535.1:0-12500 GCA_015478945.1 Trachelipus rathkii
CGCTCTCCAACTATGCAACGACGTTCATATCGTCGCTCACCTACTCCTTCGCGTCAATTCGCCTCTTCTCCTGTTGATTCTCAGGCTTTAGTTCAATTTCCGTCGCATAACCAGCAGGGTATTTGTAGAAATCATCAGCGTTTTGGAGATCAAACACGGTCATGTCTTAAGCCTTGCACTTTCGAGAATTTAAACTTAAACACCACTCCGTAAACTCGCTCGGGGTGGTTTCAAAAGCGTCTAACTTACTTTGCGTTTACGATCCATCCACCAAACTATCTTATCTCGTAGATAGCGGTAGTTCCATTTCCGCTGTGCCACTTTCCATCCTCGGGAAAACTCATGCTCCAGTAGCATCAGGCTCTTTACGCGCTGCCAACGGTACCACCATCAATACTTATGGTACCAAACGACTCCATTTAACGCTCTCGTTCCGTCGTGATTTTATATGGGATTTCACGATAGCCGACGTCACATTACCAATATTAGGTGCCGATTTTCTGTCCCACTTCAACCTTCTTGTTGACATGAATCAATCATTGATTTTGAGACACATTTCTCATCCGCTTGTATTCGTGCTTCCGCATCCATCAGTGGCATTCATCTCTCTCCAACTAATAATGCTTTTGAATCACTATTAATTACCGACTTTCCAGAGCTTCTCTCTCCGGTCTCCAAATTTCCTCCTGTGAAACACAATGTCGTTCATCACATTGAAACTTACGGCAGACCTCCATTCTCTCACGCTCGACGTCTTGCACCAGATAAGCTCAAAGCAGCAAAGCTAGAGTTCGAATCTCTCTTAGAAAAGGGCATCATCCGACCTTCCAAGTCTGATTACGCTTCTCCATTACATATGGTTCTCAAACCGAATGGGGACTATCGCCCGACTGGCGATTATCGCTGCCTGAATGCGATCACTCGCCCAGACCGCTATAATGTACCTCATTTACAGGATTTCACATCCCACCTCTCTGGTTGCTCAAAAATTGACTTAATTAGCGCATTTTTTCAAATTCCCGTCAATCCGGACGACATTCATAAGACTGCCATTATCACTCCTTTCGGCCTTTACGAATTTCTTCGAACGCCATTCGGTTTACGAAATGCTAGTCAATCATTCCAACGTCTTTTAGACTCAGTATTACGCGGTTTACCTTTCGTTTTCGCTTACATAGACGACTTATTGATTGCCAGTGCTTCTCCGGAAGAACATACTTCACATCTCAGGCAAGTTTTTACCAGACTAAGTGAATTTGGTCTATGTGTCAATTCTTCCAAATGTGAATTCGGAGTTTCATCCCTAACTTTTCTCGGACATACAATCTCTGCCGAAGGTATACGTCCCCTTGAGGATCGTGTGGCAGCCATTCGTGATTTTCCGAAACCCGTAAAACAGCGTCAACTCCGTCGTTTCTTAGGGATGGTAAATTTTTACCATCGTTTTATACCGTCCGCTGCTAAAATTCTCCTCCCTCTCCACGCACTTCTTAAGCATCCACGTAAAGGTTCTGCTGCTTCTGTCACTGTAGATTGGAACGACGAAGCAACTAATGCCTTCACCGCCATCAAGGAAGCCCTTGCCTCTTCCGTGTTACTTATATTTCCATCCGACACAGCCCCGACCAGAATCAACACTGACGCTTCAGACTTCGCAGCTGGAGCTGTGCTGCAACAATTTATTGACAACGAATGGCGTCCATTAGCTTTCTTTTCTAAAAAGTTCCAGCCGCCTGAAACACGATACAGCGCATTTGGAAGGGAACTTCTCGCAATTTATTTAGCTATTAAGCACTTCCGTTACTTCATAGAAGGTCGGGAATTCCATGTTGTAACTGATCATTTACCCATCACGCATGCCATTACAGCTTCCACAGTGAAACAGTCACCTCGTGAAGCCCGCCACCTGGAATTTATTGCACAATTCACAACTGATATCCGCCATATAAAAGGAAAAGACAACATTCCTGCCGATGCTCTCTCCCGAATTAACGCTATCTCTCCTTTACCAGACATTGATTTCGTTGAAATGGCTCGTCTGCAGCAACTCGAAGACATTGTTTTTCCTAGTACTTCTTCTTACGACATCCAAACTGTAGAAATTTTTGGTTTCCCCCCTTTGTTATGCGATGTCTCTTCAGCACATCCTCGTCCAGTCGTACCTACCCCCATGCGCAGAAAGGTGTTTCACACCATTCACGACGTGTCGCACCCAGGGGTAAAAGGTAGTCAAGTCAAAATAGGTAAGCATTTCGTCTGGCCGTCCTTACTAAAGGATGTTAAACAGTGGACAACGCAGTGTCTCAACTGTCAAAAATCCAAAGTGCACAGGCACACTGCCGCACCTCTTCAGCAATTTGTTCCCCCTGGTGAACGGTTTGACCAGGTACACGTTGATTTAGTCGGCCCTTTACCACCTTCAAATGGTTTCACACACATTTTAACTTGCATAGATAGATACACTCGATGGGCAGAAGCCATTCCATTGCGAGATACTTCTAGCGAGACAATTGCTCAGGCATTTTTGTACAACTGGATAGCCAGGTTTGGCACACCTTCGACCGTGTCCACAGACCAGGGTAGGCAGTTTGAGTCTCACCTCTGGAAGGACCTTATGACTCTAATCCAAAGCGCCTTCGCTCTTGCAGCTATCACCCGCAAAGTCAAGGCATGGTGGAACGTTATCACCGGCAGCTAAAAGCTTCTCTTATGGCCCATGGAACACCGGAAAATTGGTCCGAAACTCTTCCTCTTGTCCTCCTCGGTATCAGAACTTCGTACAAAGAACACCTTAAATGCTCCTCTGCTGAGCTCGTCTATGGCTCCACCATTCGAATACCTGGTGAGTTCATACTTCCCTCTCCAAAAACTACGAACCAGCACACCTTCCTGTCCCGCCTTCGTCAGTGTACTGAGGCATGGAAGCCATCTTTGCCACGTCACCCTCCCCGTCCTATGCCTGCGGATTTGGAGACTTGCTCTCATGTATTAATTCGGCATGACTCACACCGTAGCCCCTTGCAAGCCCGCTATGACGGACCTTTCCTCGTCTTAAAACGCTATCGAAAGTACTTCACTTTACAGAAGGGGAGCAAAACAGAAAACATCTCAGTGGATAGGATCAAACCGGCTTATTTCGAACTTGATCCCGCTTCTTCCACTACTCTCCACCTTCTTCACCCGCTCCATCTACCTCTACTTCGCAAGATCACATCGACTTCATGCCCATTCTGCCTTTTACATCAACTTGTTCTCCAAACGAACCTGAACCTTTGCCAACTCCTTCAGCTATTGTCACTTCTTCGCCAGCTACTCCGGCGCCCCCCGCTCCGACATCTCCGCCTCCTGCTCCAATACTGATTCCTCCTCCGAATCCAGAACCGATTCCGACTGCAACCTTACCGTCTGGTCCACCTCGTTCTACATCGCGTTATGGACGCACATTACGTCCAGTGGTTCGCTTTTCACCTTAATCCCTCTCGACGCTCCGCTGTTCGGGAGGGGAGCCATGTCTCGTTCCACTTTCTACTTTTTCAGTATTGTCGTCTTCCTCGTCACGTGATCTGAAAATTCCGTTTTCTTCGTTAGAACATCAGCCGCCATTTCGCTTCAAGAAGTTTTTCAATTCTTCCGTATAAAAGCTGCCAAGCTCAGTGCATTATTCAAAAACAGTTTACAAAAACCTTTCACATTGGTTAACGAAGAACCCCTGATTTCTTTTATATCAATTTGTGCCTTTGTAGTTTTCGTACAACATATTTTTCTTTCGATTGTTTGCAAGGTACGTAATTGCTAGACCTAGTTCTTTTGTGTCACATTGAATCTCGCGTATCTGGATAATTCTATTTTGTGCTGCATGTTTATATTAATGAAAAATATTCCATATAAAAAAGTCTTTATTATACATTATATTTATTTACAATTATATAACCTTTTTTATAAATTATTGCCTACTCTAAAAGACCTATGTTCAAAATTTTATATATTTTATGTAATAGTTTCCCTTAAAACAAAATGTCAAATATAACAGAAAACTGAATTTCAATGTATAACTATATTATCTATTTTTCACAATGTAATTAGTTATTATTATTATTACTTATTATTATTATTATTATTATTATTATTATTATTTATTTAATGAAGTATATGATTCTCTATATTAATTATATATTGTTTCAGATTATGACTCTGACCAAAGTTCATGTCATTACCTAGTGCTCTTCATTGCTATCAACGATAACAATATATATATATAAATATATATATAACTATAACTATAACTATATATATATATATATATATATATATATATATATATATATATATATATATATATATATATATATAGAGAGTATATATATATATATATATATATATATATATATATATATATATGGACAGAGGTAGAGAAGCACACTAGAAGGAATGGGAGTACCTCTCATTGGGCATTTGGTTTGTAGGGTAGATTCCATGACATTCCAGTGCCCAATGGTTTGCCATTCTCTTTTGCGTTCATATCCACACTCTTCTTACAGACAATAGTTTATGATCCTGTGTGTGGAGGAGAAAGAATTCTCGCAGAATATGTTCTGCGTGTCGTTAAAGTTGACTAAAGGGAAAGTGGTAGTTGGGTTGACTACCCACTACCATATATCTCTTGCCAAGAATGCTAATGCATGCCTCGGAGAAGGTCGTGATCGCCGTAAGCGAATTCTAAATTTCGGCGAAAATGTATGAATCGTATGGGTACATGAAATGCCAGGAATAAATGATCAAAAGAAGAGAAAGGTGATGGATGTTTTTAGAAAGGGTTAATTTGATTTGCAAGCTGTGACTGAAACAAAGATTAAAGGAACCAGTAAAGATAACTGGTGTGGTGTGAAATGTGTGTGCTGGAGGGGAAAGGAATGAGAGGGGGGGGGGGGACAAGGAGTTGCAATTCTGATGAATGACCTGCGGCACAGAGCTATGGTGAATTATGTTTGTGTGAGTGCTAGAATTCTAATGATTAAATTTAAGTTTGAAAAGGTAAAGGTATGTGTGATTGACACACATGGTCCACCTGAAGTTAATGTTGAGAAGAGTGCGATTTTCTGGGTTAACCTGAATGATGTTTTGGATGAGGTGAGTAGGGGCTCCAGATTGATTGTGTTGGGTGACCTAAATAGTTGGATAGGTGATCAAAGAAGGGATGGTATAACAAGTGGTTTTGGGGTGACAGGAGAAAATGAGAAGGGTAGAAAGGTGATTGATTTCCGTGAGGAGAGAGGTATCTGTTAAGTAATACTTTCTTTAAACACAAGTGTTCTCCATAAGTAAACTAGAGTTGATGTAGGTAGAGATGGTATCGAAATAAAAAGTATGATTGATTTTGCGTTGGTGGAGAAGATGTTGAAGTATGTGATGGATGATAAATCGGTGAAGGGGTTAAGGATGGGATTATCAGATTATTTTGTTGTTTTAGGTAAGATTAAGTTAGTGGGAGCTTGGATTGAGAGGAAGGTGATAAGGAAGGAAGTGGGAAGAAAAAAGAAGTGAATAAGGTAATAAGGAAAAGTATTTAGGAGCGCTTGCAAATAAATCAGTTGAATGTGAACAAGATGAAACTGGTAATCTGGACACAAATGAAGGAAGGGTTTGTTAGTAATGCAAGAAAAATATATAGAATGTGAAAAAGTAGGAAGTATGAATGTTAACAGTGAGTGGTAGAATGAATAGGTGATGCAAGTAGTTAAAAGTAAAAAAGAGGCGTGGTTGAATAAACTAAATAACAATGATGAGGTTTCAAAAGAAAGGTGTTTGGAATTAAATAGGAAGAAAAAAGGAAGACTAAAAGTTGCATGTGTAGGAGGAAAAATTAGGTAAATGAACAGTCTGGAAGGAGGATGAATCAGAAGCCGAAGCTCTTACTGAAGGAAAGCGAAAGGTTAAATTGAGAATAAGGGAATGCAAAGAAAAATGAATAAGGATGGTGGACTTTCATAACTGGAAATGGATGTGGGGAAGAGCCGAAGAAAAGGAGGGAATGGAATGGAAGAGGTGGAATGGAAGAAAGATGGAGGGAGCTGAAGAGTGGTAACCTGCAGCAGACGAAATTACCGGGCGAAACAGATCATGAATAGAGGTGAGACGTTTGAATAGATATTGAAGCAGTAACAAAAGGATTTATGGAGGGCATAGTTCCAACTCCGAGGGATTGAGAGAGCAGTAATAGCACCTTCTATATGTGGTAAGTATAGGATAAGAACTGTGGTGTGTGAACTACAGGGAAATTAGCCATTGAATGTTGCAGGGAAGACATATGTTGGCTTGTTTGGAAGAATACGCTGAATGACTGAGACTGATTGATGAGAACAAGGTGCATTTTAGAAGTGGTATAGAATGTGGATCAAATCTTTACATTGAAACAGATGATGACAGAAAATGAGAGAGAAGAAGAATGAACTGTACTTAGGTTTTATGGATTTGCAACAGGAGTATGATAGACCAATAGGAAGTTTCATGTTGGTGGTAGGCTACTAAATGGAATCAAAAGTAAGGGCCACACAGTGAAGCGTGAGTAACAATAAAATGTAATTGAAAGTGATTACCATTACTAGCAGAGTGAGGCAGGGATATCTCCCTGGCTATTCAATTTGTATATCGATGGGGTTTGAAAAAATTAGAGGTGGTGGTGGCAGCGGAAGGTGTTAGAATGATGCATACCGGAAGAAAGTGGAGCTATCCCACGAATATATGCAGCTGATTTGTTTTGTGTGGTGAATTGAAGACAGTTTGAGAGGATTGGTATAGGTGTTTGGTAGGGTGTGTAAAAAATGGGGGGGTTTGAAAGTAAATGTAGATAAGATTAAGGTGACATAGTGAGGAGGTGGAGAGTTCAAGGTGTGGAAGCCGGTGTTGGATGGTGAGTAGTTGGAACAAGTGTGAATGGGTTTAAATATTTAGGCAATATGTTGGATGAAAAAGAAACGTGATGATGCAAAGTGTAGTAGGAAAGTTAAGAATGGTAGGAATATGGTTGGTACAACAGATATTTGTGAATAGAAAGGACCAAGTCTAGAGTAAGGTTCTAAGGTTTTTTCATGAGAGTTTGTTGTTACCTGTGTTAATGCATAGTAGTGAAACTACATTCTGGAATAAGAGGTATAAATCTGAAGTACAATGTGTTGTCAGATGGGACACCTTAGGGCGTGTTAGGTGAGAAGAATAGATAAAATGAGGAATTCAACACGCTAATGAGCTGTGTATGCTGAAAACCGTGAAATGAGTGAGAGAATACGAAGGTACATTGAGATGGTTTGGGCCATATGGATAGGATGGATGATAGCTGGCTGGTTACAATGGCAGTGGTGTGTGTGTGTGTGCTGGGAATCAAACGGCTGGGGAGATCCTAAGAAAGTTTAAATGATTTATTGAGAAATGCCTGGAGGAGAGAAAGGTGAGTTTGGCAGAGGAGGGAAGAAAGGTGCATAATAGGAGTGAATGGCGGGGTTTTATGAGGGGGGTATGGTTATGCGCCGCCTGATCCAAGGGATAAACCCTACATTGACGAGATACCATAGTGAGAGTCCATCGCAGTTCCCTAAAGCCCTAGGGTGGATTTTTTTTTACTGTGGTGGGGGCTTTCCTTTCAATTTCCGTCATGTTCTTCTACTAATTTTCTGTTTCCAGTGTATGTTCCACACCTCACCCACAATCTGGGGAAAGGAGGTAGATGATGATGATGATATATAGTTAGTTTGTTGCCACAAACTTCTATCCCAAGAATTTGGAGGGTTCATTTCCTACCGCAGGAGGGTCTTGGCCAGGGGAAATTGTGTTACATGTATTTCCTAACCAAGTGGATTAGAATCCAAAGAATATCCAGGCTTGATGGCCAGCCCTCTTTGGGCTCAACAATTTGGAAATTCTAGCAACCATGGATGTGGTTTCATATCCAAATGAGCGGATCTTCTAATGCCAGAAGCATGAAAGAGAGAGTGATTTTGAATGTTATAATAGATTATTCTGTTGTATGTACTGACTATGCTTTTAGTGATGTAAGAGTATTGAGGTTAGTGTAATTTACCATACCATAAACTGTAATGAAATATTGCAGAAAATCTCCTACTGAGAACTGATGGAAATTTTTTGTGTTCATTCAGGTAGCCAGACACAGATTAGAACTCTCTCTCTCGTCAGAGGAAAATCACCTATCTTTATACGAGGAAAGACTCGCTTTAGTCCGCTGAGCTACCATGAACCCATATATATATATATATATATAATATATATATATATATATATTATATATTACTATATATATATATATATTATATATTATATATATTCTTTCTTTCTTCTTCACCTTCCTTGGAGCTCAACATTTCTTTAAAGGTTGTTGATTACAAGCATCGCGAAAAGAAAAAGCAGTAGGAGAACATGACAATCAGTCGAAAGAAAAGCCCAGCCCTTACCGCCCCCTCTGTACCATTAATGAGTGAGAGCTCGTCACAGACAGAAAAATACCCACCCTAGAGCATCATGGGACGCGACGGGCCCTCACTATTGTAAATCGTCAAGTGTAGGGTTCACCCCTGGCCCAGGTGGGGCCAAAACCATTGCCCCATTACAAAAACCCGCCATTCTCCTCCTATTCATGCACCTTTAATTCTCGCCTCTGCCAAAACCTCCACATTTCTCATCCATTCAGACATCGTTCACCGACTCGACCACTTTCTCTTCTGGTCTCCCAGCGCGTCGTTCCCAAACCACCCACCCACCACTATACATCGCTTAACCAAGCCGACTATCATTCATCCTTTTCCACATGACCAAACCATTCTCAACATACTTTCATTTTTCTCTCATTACCCTTTCTTCACACCACAACAACTCTCTAATAAGTTCCAATTCCTCATTTTATTAATTCTTCTCACACCTACCATGCTCCTAAGATTGTCCATCTTTGGAACACATTGAACTTTAGATCTATACTTCTATTCCAGACCATATAGTACTCACTAACCATACAATAACACAGGAAACAACATACCATCATGTAAAGACCCGAGCGCACTCAAGACTTAGTCCCTTTACATTCCACCAACGATTTTAATTGCACCAGCAACCTTCCTGCCATTCACAACTTTCCCTACTACACTCTGCATCATCCGTTCCCTTCTATTCCAACATAACATATACCCTAAATATTTAACTCAGACACTTGCTCCAGCTGCTCACATCTAAAACATAACTACACACTGAGGAATGTCCTCACTCACAACCATAAACCCTTACTCTTATCTTACGTTTACTTTCAAAACCCCTCCTTTTACCATACCCTGCCAAATCTCCTACCAATTCCTCTCAAAACTCTTCAGATTCGCCACACACAGAACCAAATCACCCGCATATAATAGGTAGGGCACCCTCCACTCATCTCCATATATATATATATATATATAATATATATATCTTTATATATATATATATATATATATAATATATTATATATATTATATATATATATATATATATATATATATATATATATATATATATATATATATATATATAATATATATATATTAATATATATATATATATATATATATATATATACTATATCATCATCATCATTTATCATATCACCCACTTCTCTCCTCAAGGTGTGTAACATTGCACCTGGAAACAAAAAGTAGTAGAAAATATGACCCGAAAAGTCGAAAAGCAAAGGCCCAAAGCCTTACTGCCCCCCATACCTATTAGTGAGGAACTCGTCGCAGTCAGAAAATCCACAACTAGAGCTTCACGGACCGCGGACCGGCCCCCACTATTTGGCCATTCGTCCCAATGTGGGATTCATCCCTGCCCAGGTGGTCTATAACCATACCCCCTCACAAAACCCCGCCATTACACTCCTATTATTGCACCATTCTTCTCACTTTCCCAAACACACATTTCTCTCCTCCAGGCATCCTTTTACTGAATCAATCCACTTTTCCTTCGGATCCCAGCCTGATATTCCCAAACACACCTTACCACTATAACATTCCCGTTAACCAACCGACTACACCATCCTTTCCAATGACCAAACCATCTTTTGATAAAACTTTCATTTATTCTCTTCATTTACCCCTTTTTCTTCACACCACACAAACTCCTTAATACTTCTTGTTCTTATTTTCATCAAGTTTCTCACAACCTGAACCAACACAATTCTAGATTTACACCTGAACTCATTTTATTAGATCTATACCTCTTATTCCAGACCTTTGTATCTTCACTACTATACATTAACACAGGTAAACAACATAACCTTCATGTAAGACCTAGCGCACTCAAGGACTTAGTCCTTTACATTCACCAACGATTTAATTCACCAGCCACCTTCTCTGCCACCATTCACAAACTTTCCTACTACACTCTGCACTCATCAGTTCCTTCTCATCCAAATATTACCCTAAAAATATTTAAACTCAGGACACTTTGTTCCAGCTTGCTCACCATCTACATTAACTTCACCAACTGAGGGGACTGATCCACCACTCACCAATCATCACCTTACTCTTATCTACGTTTACTTTTCCAAACCCCTCCTTTTACACAGCCCTTGCCAACTCAGCTGGACCAATCCTCTCCACTCTATTTCAAGATTCGCCACCAACAGAACCAAAATTCATTCCGCATTTAATAGGTAGGGCACCCTCCACATTCTTCCAATTCTCCACCATTCTAACACCATTTCTGCCACTCCCACCTCAATTCTTTCATTAAACCCCATCCATATACAAATTAAATAACCAGGAGACATTAACACCAACTCTGTCTTACTAAGCCTTATTAAACTACATCAATCACCTTTGACACCATTTATTCTTTACAACACGCTTCACTTATCGTCATTTTGATTCCCATTCCAGAAGCCTACCACCAACACCTATATCACTAACACCTGCTATAGAGCTTCTGTATTAATCCCTATATACCGCCTGTTGCAAAATCCATAAAACCTAAATACAATTTATTCTTCTTTCTCCCTCATTTTCTCAATCAATTTGTTCAATGTAAAGATCTGATCCACACATCCTCTACTACTCCTAAACGCACCTTTTTCTTCCCCAATCAGTCCTTCAGTCACTTCGACGCACTCTTTCGACCAAAAAATACCAGGCATATATCTTCCCTTACAAACAGCCTAAACTTCATTTCCCCTATTTAATTTCTACAGTTACCTTATCTTCCCTTACCCTTAGTTATAAGGGTACTATTACCTTGCTCTCCTCCAATCCTATGGAACTATACCCTCCCATAACGCTTATTACACAAACTTCAAAACCCAATCATCTCCAATCTCGCCTCCCGTTCTTGAATTCATTTCCAAGTAATTTTTCATCTATACCCTGCAGATTTTACCATTCCTCTCAACCTTTCAAAACTCTTTACCCATTACCTCCTTCGTTTGCTAATAACCTCAATTCCCCAAATACCCTATTCCTTCTTGCACCATCAAAACCCACACACATTCACTAAGACCTCTTCAATTACTGCCAATATTATTGCAGATTTTCGAAGTGTTTTCTTTCCCACCATCCCCTCACCATTCCATTTCATCAGTTACAAAAGCACCATCCCTTTATACATTATCTAACAGGTTCCCCTTATTCTCATTTATAACCTTTCGCGCTTCCTTCAAAAGAAGTTGCTTCTTTTTCCCTTGTAAGTCCCCATTTATCCTTCTTCCTCCAAACTGTTTCATTTACCTCTTCTTTTTTCTCCTACGTATGCACCTTTATAATTTCTTTTTTCCTCCTTATATAATTCCAAGCATCTTTCTTTTGAAAACTTCATCATTTGCTTTTAGTACATTCAACCACGCTTCCTTTTTTACTTTTAACGCTTGCATCACCTCTTCATTCACCACTCACTGTTGAACAATTCTTACTTCCTACTTTAGGAGTCACATCCACATACTTCTTTTGCACTGCTAAACAATTGCTTCCTTAATATTTGCTCCCAGATTTGCTCAGTTTCAACTTTGTTCACATTCAAACTGATTTACTTGCAGGCGCTCTTAAATACTTTAATCCTTTTACCTTGTTTCACTTAACTTCTCACTCTTAACTTTACCACCAACTTCCTTCCGTATCACCTTCCTCCTCCACCAAGCCCCCACTAACTTAATTTTACATAGAACATAATGATCCGATAATCCCAGTTCCTAAACCCCTCACTTGATTTTAAACATCCAACACATTCTCAACACTTCTTCACCAACACCAAAATCAATCAACTTTTCCTTCGGATACCATCTCTACCTACACCCAACTCTAGCTTATACTTATGGATACTCTTATGTTTTAAAGAAGTATCTACTTACACACATACCTCTCTCCTCACAGAAATCAATCACCTTCCTTACCACTCTCATTTTCTTCACGACACCCCAAACCCCCTGTTATGACCATCCAACCATTCAGGTCACCCAAACACTATCAATCTGAAGCTCCTACTCA
>JABUQX010053535.1:17500-47710 GCA_015478945.1 Trachelipus rathkii
TATATATATATATATATATTATTATATATAATATATATATATATATATATATATATAATATATATATATATATATATATATATATATATATATACCGGTATATATATATATATAATTACTTTGTAGCCCCCAACTCCCCTCCTATGAGAAGCAGGTGATCCAGAGCTATTGTGCCACCATAGCAGCTCAGGCCAATAAATCCATCAAAGCAAGTGTATCAAAATTACGTCTGATGTCCGTTTAGTCCAAGCAGTTTATCAAGTGTGTCCTTTGTTGTCATTTGGTTGGGAGGGACAATCTTTGACAGTATGGGGAGGACGCGTTATGAAATCTATGTTTATATTCCTGAAGGGGAGAGGAGGAGGAGGAGGATGCCTAGAGTGCAGAAGGGACAGCATCATTCTGGTTTGATGGTCCAAGGATTGTTCTGTAGGAGATATTTATGGTAGATGGCTTGAAGTATGGGGCTGTTTGGGTATTCTGAGATTGTGTTATAACCATTGTCATGTCTATAACCAGATAGTGGTTTATTTATTATATATGAATGGCCAACCGATTGGTTTTCTTGAATTTATTGGAAAAATTATTATTTCTAGGGTTTCGAGTCCTATATCAGAATATAGAATATAGAGTAGGAAGTTGTTTTGAAGATGATCTCCAGGCTGTTTTCGGCACAGAAGCACAAAAGTGGTCTTTTATTTTTAGGAGAAATTTTCTTCATTTTCATACTAAAAATTATTATATATGTTGGGGGCTACAAAGTATTACTTTCTGGTTGCATTTGGTTCAGATATGTAGACGATATTTTCGCTGCAGTACCAAATGCAACCAACCCACAAAACAATCTAGATTTCATAAACACAATACATACAGACATACAATATACTATGGAAACAGCAACAAATAACACTATACCTTTCTTAGACACACTCATAATAACCGATCATAACCACACAAAACCCTCATTCACAGTATACAGAAAACCCACCTCCAACCCCACTTACATACACTGGTATTCCGCCCACACATGTAACACAAAAATAGCTGCTCTCACCACCCTATATTTACGTGCCTTTAAAATCTGTTCTCCGACTTATATAAAACAAGAAACTAATCTCATAAAACATACTTTCCAAAAACTTAAATACCCCTCTTACATAATTCACACAGCTTACAAAAAAGCGAAAGGAAAATATTACCAAACAAACCCGACCAAACCCACTACAAAAAGACATACATCCCCATACCCAACATCAACACACACAATATAAATAACCTCATCCCTCAGCACATACAACTAGTACCGTCCAATAATATCCTAATCAAAAAAAGTCCTAAAACCAACAAATCAAAAAAAATAAAAAAACTCCCTTGCTTATACAAAATCCCCTTGCTACTTCTTGCAATTAGAAAACTAACTACGGTGATGAAACATAGATTCAAAAGCGAAAAATATCAACATTGAATATGACCTTCCTCACACACGAAAGAAAATTCAGCTCTAAAAACACACCACAAAACAACACACAATCACCAAATAAACATCAATAATATGTCAATTAATCAGAAATATACATTAATACAAATAAAAGAAAAAATTTCCGAAGCCTTCTGTATTTACAACTTCCCAAACTTTAATAGAAGCCGCCCTGGAGATTGCAGTAAAATTGATCCTATACAAAACCTAATAATGCAAAAATCACCCTTTTTACAAAAGTCTACTAACAGACCAACCAACAAATCAGGGAGGATAGTTTAACAAATTCAGCCATCACGAAGCAGTCCCAGCTAAGCATTTGAAATAGGTCTGTTTCAGACGAAAGCTACTGCTAGGACTTGTTTTTTTAAAATTTTAATGTATATTAAATAAAGTTTTAAAGTGATGTGTAAAAATTAAAATATTAAAAATGTAAAAAAATTCATAATACCATCTGCAACTAAGGGATTTTGCACATATATAAATATAATAGCGGAAAAAAGCTTGTATTCCACAAATAATATATATATTTATATATATATATAAATTATATATATATATATAATATATATATATATATATATATATATATATATATATATATATATATATATATAGATATATTATATATATATATATATTATATATATATATATATATATATATATATATATATATTATATATATATTATTATATATATATATATATATATATATATATTAATATATATATATATATATATATAATATATATATATATATATAATATATATATATATTATATATATATATATATATATATATATATATATATATATTGAAAAATTAAAAAGGAGTTAAGCTCATGCTTATAAATAGAAATTAGAGCCATAGTTCAAACTTTAGCTTTTAGGACTTGTATTTGAGATAATTTATTTGTTTCCTGAACCAGTAAGTGTAGTAAAATTTTAAAGTTGGTAAATATATATATAAGTACCGAATTATAATTAACTGTGATAATAGGAAAGTTTCAAACTTTGAGCCAAAGAAAAATAGGAAACATATATTATTCCCAAGTAGGAGTATTTAGTCATTTTATTTATAAAATATTACCATAAAAGTTATTTTCTTAAAAAGAATTGTTTGTGTTGAAATATTTTTTCTTTTACAAATATTATTTTACTTTTATACAAATATTATTTCAAAAAATCATTATCGGCGACCCTGGAGTTAGCAAAAGTGCTCTAGGAAAATTAATTGATTAATAATAATATAGATAAAATTAATTTAAAAAAAAAAAAATGATATACTAAAGATTCACAATAACATTTATCAGAGTCAATGGACTTTTTCTGATTCTTTTCTTACTATTGTTTGATTTTCTCACTGAAATTCCTGTCTTTATGGAAACTCTTTACCCGACACTTATAGGTTAAGTTAGGCTAAGTTAAGTTTTGTGTAAACTCTATTTACAGCTATCAGCTTTACTTGCCGTTAACACCCCCTCCTTGCCTCCTTGAATAGGACTCTGCCGGTGAGTGGTGGTGACAACTGTAAAAAAAAAAAAAAAAAAAAAAAAAAAAAAAAAAAAGAAAAAAAAAGTAAAAAAAAATTTTATAATATGGGACTGTAAAAGAAATTACAAATAATAATTTAGGGGGGAAACTGTGTCTGTAAAAATTCATAAAACTAACCAGGAAAATATAACCAGACTTTTTTTTTCTTGTCGCTTGTTTAATTTTTTCTTTTTCTTTGGAACGTTATTGTAATCAATGGTTAAAGTTAAATTATTTTTTCTCCCTTCTGTTCTTTTGTACTAGCTTTTTGTTCTTTTTGCATAAATTGTGTTTTCTCATTCTGGGGTGTATTCTTGTAGTGGCCAATGTGGGGTTGCATCATTGGGGTATACTTAATTAATTGTATCAAAATTAAATTTAAAAAAGAAACCTGTTTTTCTAATTAAAGAGAGAGAGGAGAGAGAAGACTTAAAAAAAAGGATTCAAATTAAAATTTAAGTAAGTTAATGACACTTAGCTAGTTTACATTTTTTTTTTTAGTTATTAATTAGCTATAGTTTCAGCTGCACTCTTAGGGTTTCGTGTGTGATAAGTATTCTTTTTGTTGGCTGTACATATGGATGATTTCGTTTGAGCAGTAAGGGTAAGAAACAGGGGAGAATTGGATGTGAAGGAAGGGCAATGGTCTGCTGCTGTTCAAAAGGTGATGAGTGGAGCAAATGATTTGAGGTGTGGAAAATCGAGCAGAATGGTGGCATAAGTTGGAAGGAAAAGATTATGAATGTCCTAGTGATGAGATTCTCATAAGTCTGGGAGAAAAGGTTTTTGAAAGCATATGTAATATTGATTTGGATTGATGGTGTAAGTGGTGCTGAAGAGTTGGATAAAAGTATGGTTAAGGAAGAAAACAATGTGACAGCTATAATAGAATACGGAATTTTTTTTATTATTGAAAGAGGAAAAAAGAAAGCATTGAGAGAAATGTAACAGCATATGAGGTGATTGAAAGTAGTGTAAGATGACTGGTAAGTTGATTTAGGAGAAGATATAAGGTGTGTGCATTTACTGGAAGGAGTAAATATGGATGTGAATCAGAGACTGATGGTGTTAGCGTATTGTGGTAAGGAAGCTTGGGTGTTTCAAAATTTTAAAGATGGTCTCATAAATGTGTGTGAGGGCTTAGGAGTGAAAGTAGTAGAAAGAAGTGGATGGTGAACACAAGAAAGAAGAGAAAATGTGTCTTATGAAAGAGGGAAAGATAGTGATGAATTAAGAATTAGTAGGAATAAATTTGGATTTGGTGAAGTGATGAAATGCATTTTGTGTCATTCAGTATACCATTTTGCAGCTCAGTGTCTAAAGAGAGTGCAGTATAAAAGGAGAGAGAGGAAGTAGTAGGTGCAAGGGGTGATTTTGATTTGAGAAAACAGGTAGGAAGTATGAGAAGGTATGGTAGAGGAAGAGGATGGATCATAAGGGAAACATGTAATCAGGTCTTTTACAGTGAAAGTATAATTGAGAAAGAAAGAACAGATGGATATGAAGAAATATGTGCGATTGTGGATACTGGATGTCAGAAAAACGTGATGGGTGAAAAGTGACTAGATTTAGTAGTAGGCAGTGTGAATGAAAGGAACAGAGATGATGTGAAAGAATCTATGATATGGATAAATGGGAAATATGTGTTTGGTGATTCTACTTATCAGGCAGTTAAAAGATTGAAAATACCGTGTTATGTGGGAAATAGATGTTTTTTTTAGATGTGTGGTGAATGAAATTGGACATTTGAAGATTGGCTTTAGAAAAGGGTTGAATAGAAGTGTTTGGTGGTTAGTTGGTACAAAGGAGGATTGTTAATGAGAATACTAGAGAAAAGATAGTACATAGTTTGAACATCCGGGCGAAGAAAAGTCATGGGAATTGGTTATAGATGCTTATAGGGATGAGATTGATAGTGAAGAATAAAAGAAAATAAGAAGTTGTGTTGAAAATGTTAGTAAAAAATGTGATACATGCGTAAGGTATAGGAAGACTCCAAGTAGACCAGTAGTGGGTTTCTATTTAGCAAAAGTTTTCAATGAAACTGTAACAATGGATTTAGGTGAGATAGAAGGACATAGATTTTTTTGTAATTATTGATTTAGGGGCTAGGCATTGTCAAGCTTGTTAGGTTAAAAATAAAGAACCTAAAGAAATAGTGGAAAAGGTATATGAAAGATGGATTAGTATATTTGGGGCACCTAAAAAATATTGAGTGACAATGGATTAGAATTTCAGAATGAAGAAATGAAAGGTTTATGTGAAAGGTTTAGTATGATTCAATGGGCAACTACTGCAGAAGTCCTTGGAGTAATGGTCAATGTGAAAAATGGTGGGATTGTTGAAAGATTCTATAAGAAAAATGAAGATGAGGTGAAAGTAGAATGTGAGTTTGATTTGGTCTGTAGCAGCAAAGAATGGGTTGCTAGATAGGAATGGTTATTTTCCTAATCAATTAGTTTTTGAGAAGAATGTTAGGTTACCTAAAAATACAACTGAGGAAGATAGTAGTATGGGAGTAATAGGTATAGAGGGTGAAATTTTAAGAAAAGCATTTAGAGGGGATAGTTAAAGGTAGATTAATACATATACAACAAGAATCAGATAGGATAGGGTAAAGAAAGCAATGAAGGGAGATAAGGGAACATAATATTGAATTAGCTGAAGCAGGTGAGGAATTGTATTATAAAAGTGATATAAATAAACAATGGTTATGTCCAGCAAAAGTGAAAGGAAGGGATGGAAAAACTGTGATAGTAAAGCATGGGGGAACTTTAAGGGATGTAGCGAGGGTTCATATTACCAGATTAGCAGGGGTACCTCAGAATAAGGAGGATAATGTTGATAAAGAAGAAATTAAAGAGAAAGATTGTGAGGCAGTAGGAGAGATGGGGACAGAAGAATTTAAAATAGTTCAAGTCTCTAAAACAAATGAAGAAGAGGAGGAGGAAGAGGATAGGATGATCAAAGGGAACAGCGGGAGATTATGACAGAAATAAAGACTAGAAAAACGTATAGATGCAAGAATAAAGAGAATGGAGAATGTATGGATGTGAAAGTGTTAAGTATAACGGGAAAATCAAAGAGTAAGAAGTGGAGTGAGTTATAATATTCGAAATGTAGCGAATGGTGAGTGTAGTTGGATTGACTTTAGAGACTATAAGGAGATTGAAAGTATCAAGAATCAAGAGGAAGTGTGGTGGCAATTGGGATGATGAAAGAGTTTGGACTCTTACCACTAAACACGTTCACCAACCTCTCCAGTGTAAGGTTGCGAGAACGTTAGGGTACCCACTATGAAGGTGATGAGTATGGCCAAGGGAGGGGAGGAGGTACTTGCATTGCTTTGGACTGCACATGTATATTCAAATTTTGTACACTAAACATTAATATAAGATAACCTTCAACAAACCTTTTCATTTTTAACTATTCTACATATTCCTCTGCAATTTCTCATAATAAATCGTCTTAAAATCTTCAACTGTTTCACTATAGAATATTTTGCAGGGTGAGGAAATAAGTTTTAAAAAACAAAAAAAAAATAGGTTTCAATAGGTAAACTTATCTCACCTGACCAGTCATTTTAAAATCTGTTCCTCTCTGTACTTCCCTTGGACCATAAATACCACAGACTATTTTAGTTGAACCTACTTCAACATATGATGAACCTTTTGCATGACTAATTACATCAACAGACATAACTGAAAATAATAACATTCTTAATTTAACATTGAATAAGTTATCTTTATTAAATATTTCAAAGATATTCTAAAAAAAAAAATTAATGGTGCATCAATGCATTTCTAAGTATGCTGCGGACCCTCACTGTGGTATCTCATCAGTGTAGGGTTCATCCCCTGGCCAAGGCCCACAAACATACCCCCCTCACAAAACCCCGCCATTCACTCCTATTATGCACCTTTCTTCTCATCTCTGCCAAACTCACATTCCTCTCCTATGGGCATTCCTTTACTGACTCAATCCACTTTTCTTCAGTCTCCCAGCTGGTCAATTCCCAGCACACTCACCACTGTACATCCGCCTTACCAACCGACTATCATTCATCCTTTCCATATGACCAAACCATTCCAATGTTCTCTCGGTTATTCTCTCATTTAAGCCTTCTTCACACCAGGCAACTCCCTAAGCGTTCATTCCTCATTTTATCATTTCTTCTCACACCTAACACACTCTTAGTAAGATTATTCATCTGAAGCCCCTTTTAATAATTTTCATTCGAAGAATATGAAAGCCATCAATAAAACATGAATATAATTATACAATCATTTCATAAAAAAGTTTTGAAATATTAACTTATGGTGATTAAATTTAAAATGCAGCCACCTATCATTGATCATGAACAAGTGTTGTATTCACATAAAAATCCTACATTTATAGCTTTTTTCAAAATAACTATGAATTTAAATCTGAAATTTTTTCTAAATCAGATAAAAATTGGAAAAATATAAATAATTATCCCAAACAACATTTTACTCTTACACATTTTTTGGATATCTACTGCAGATCTATTATCCAGTCTCTCGCTATCAGGATTCGCAAAATCTAATTTTGGGGGGTTTTGGAAATAATAATATGGAGTGCACTTTTCTGGGCCTTGAATTCTTCTCTGCTCTTTAGAGCCCATATTCACTACCCTTAAAATGTTAAGCCCTTGCAAAAAAAAAAAAAAAAATAAAAATTATATATATATATATATATATATATAATATAGTTATATTATAGTATAATATATATATATATATATATATATATAATAATATAATATATTATATAATACCGTATATATATATATATATATATATACTATATATATATATTATATATATGTATATATATATATATATTATTATTTTTATATATATATTTATATATATTGTATATATATATATATATATATGAATATATATATATAATATATATATATAATATAGTATATAATATTATATATATATATATATAGTATATTAATATATATATATGATATATATATATATATATATATATACATATAATATATATATATATATATTGCACTGATACCAAAAATTTTTTGTCTGAATACTGTTACAAGTACTCACAACTCTTTTTCAAAACAATTAGTGATCAGTTAGTATACGGTATATATAATTAATATATATATATATATATATATATATATTATAATATATATAATAAATATATATATATATAGTTATTATATAATATATATATATTATATATATATTATATATAGTATATATATATATATAATACGTATATTTTGTGCTTACGCTCGGTAGGGAATGCTTACACAGTTTTTAGCACAAATTTTTAGTGCAAAAACGACCGCGATTTCTTTAGGAAGTTTACTTTTGTTTTACCAAACGAATCTAGTAAATATTCAGCTGTATAGGTTTACAAGTTGGATATGACATGTCAGAAGTCAAATAACAGAATATGTTAAAAAGTTTTAATTCAAATAGGTTTATTATATTACAATATCATTTGCATCTAACAATATTTATACCAAAATGTATTTAACATTAGATGAAAGATAAAGTAATAATACTTATTAAAGTTTATTTTATTGTAATTGAATACACATTTCATCAATATACCACTGGCTCATATCTTCTACGTATCGTGCCAATCACTCTCTTTGTGATTTTGTTACATTCTGTGTGCGCTTCACGCACATTCCTATCAATTTGTAAATCATTTAATTAAATTTTTACTAGCACTATGTCACAATTTCTTAAGTTTTCGTTAAGCTGCCTACATCAATGAAATAAAATATTGAATAACTAACAAATTAATTTACACAATATAAGCCTGTGTAATACGCAGCATGTATTTCTCGTGTTTTTATTTAGCTTTCTTGTTGCTCTTACAGAAACGTAAAGAAATTGCTCTCGAGTTATTTGAGATTATTCAGAGCTCAAACTTATTGCAAAATCAAAATATGTAAGGGATTTGGTAAAGTCAGCTAACAAAAGTAAGTTCATAAATTTGGTATAAAACTAAATAATATGGTTTTGTATAATACTCAAATGGTTAACAATATGTTGTGTTCAATAATACTCAGCTCTTCAACTTTCTCTCTCTTTATTACAGCAAGTGTTTGATTTAATTAATAAGTTAGATCATTAATTTGTTAATATTTAATCCATTTGTTATGTTTTTTATTTCTGTATTCTATAATAGATTTATGGCTCCATCACAATATCAAACGATTTTAAATGTTAGCTATAACAAAAAGTAAAAATCTTTGCAAGAAAATCGAGGTTCGTTTTTTGCAGCGAATTCTTACTAAAACACTGTTGGATAAGCATATCTTACCGTGCAGCCGAGAGTCAGCACAAATGAACAAAGCCAAAAAACGGTTCTACGTGTCAGATAGTATCGTGAAATTATTATCGGAGAATTATGTGCGGATATGCCTTTTTCAAATTTAAAATTTTCCGTCTCAAATTCCGATTTTCATAAAAGAACCTTGTTTGTAAGGGAAAATACCCTAATTTAAGAAAATTTTGCGAATGCAAAATCTTCTTATATTTTTTTTCATTTTAATTTATAATATCCTTAAATTTATGATCATTTTTTGATATAGGCTAACTAAATTAAAGAAATTCTATAAAAGAAAATATTATTTGAATTTCCATAGAAATTATTTTTAGGTCAATAAATAACAAAAAAATAATGGTGACGATAAATAATTAACTCTATTATACTTGTTACTCTAGCTAAAAGAAATAATTAAATTTGTTTTATAAGTTTTATGTGCAGCACATTTCCCGCAATATAGTAACAGTGGCCACTACATATAATAGATGGTCCCCCAAATAGTTATCACAAGCTGGAATTAAGGAAAGTATGGATATATTTTTAATATATAACACAAATGTTGTATTATATTATCTATTATTGATATTAATATATATTAATCCTATATTCATATATGCAGTATGTATAATATATTCAGTAATCATATAATTATATATAAGTAATTAAACTTTTCAAAGTAGTATAGTAGTATAAATAGTAGTATATGCTTATTATATATTATAGCCATGTATACTATAGATTACGGTAGTATATAGGTATATATAGGGTAATATAACGGTTACATATTATATATATAGTATTATATTATTATATATTTATATACTAATAGTTAAATATATTAAATAGCTATTTTATATAATTACTTTTATATATAATTAGCTATAATTATATATATACCCTACATATATAATAGTTTATCAGTTATTACCCTAGTATATAGCTATTATAGTAGAGTGATTAGTATATTATAGGTATATATGTTAGTGAGTATATATGGTATTATAATATTATAACACTACATAATCAGTATATGTATAAATATAGTAATATTATAATTATTATCATTATGTGAATTTATATATATTATATATATATATATTAGAGATTATATGATATATTAGTATAGTATAGTATATATATATAATAGTATAATAATAATAGTATCACTATATGTTATATAATATAGTACACATAGTTAATTTAGTGATTGGACGATTATGAAATTTTGACAATAATAATGACATGAACGATTATAGTAAATTTGTATGATGCCGATGCTGATGGGTAATTTATACGAAAATATTTCACACGTTTAAAGAAATTAGGTATTATTGTTATTTTGTCTCTTCTCATTAGACTATAGTATTATTAGGACATATATTATTAATCATATTCTATAGTGAGAGTACTTATATACATGTTGTATTGTATTCTATATATATATATATAATATATGATCTGACTAAATATATTTTTTCCGATCTTTACGTATTTCTTAAAGTAATATATTTGTATATATGATATATATGATTATATCGAGTAGTATTAGGCAGTCAAGAGCAAGGGGGGTCTAGGGTTCAAGCCCCCCTGAAATTTATGTTTAAGCAATGCCAAAGAAATACTTTGTGAATTCTCAAAAGAAGAAGTGGAAGACACGAAGAAGTCATAGAAGAACCTCGTGGCATAAAGGAGATTTAACGACCACCGGAAATCATCATGGCTCGGGAGAAGACGCTGGTTTTCCCAATACTCTGCATAAGCAGTTTATGGAGTTTCTAGCGTCTTGCATGGGAGAAAGAGTTAAATATACTTCGACTGCGAAGCACGTTGGTGCGCTGGTTTGGGAATAGCTCGCATAAAGTTATGATTTCCTGTAATTCCGATGTTTACCCTGCTGAAATAGGGGTATAAATGCACAATTAAACTGAGTTTTTATAATAATAATAATATAATAATAAATGATGCAAATTCCGAACAATAAAACTGATAATTTTCGTGTATAATTAAAATAAAGTAAATTATAATAATAATCAATGAGAAATGAACAAAGTAGCTTTATTAATGGAAAATGAGGACCACGATACTTTGAAATTTCGATCTCTTACTCACAGTTATTTTCATTGTAAGTGGTGCTATTCCTTCATATATGGAATAATGCATTTATACCTGGAGGTTTTCCATATACAAAACTCTTTTTAACTTAAGTCCTTGCTAAGATGAATAACAGAGGGTGGCTACAACTCTATTAACGGAAATTATGATTGGATGTATAGAAGATTTATAAAGAGATACAGGAGGGAGCTGTAATTGCTGATGGGATAAGAAGGTTCATTACTTCTTCAACAAAATCTTTCTCTCCTCATAATCCATGGTTCGATTCGTGCTTGTTCTCTGGCATCCATTCTAACGAGGAGATGGCACATATCGGGGGTGGGAAAATTGCGATTCTCCGTATCACTTGTTCTCGCTATTTTCATGTGCAGGCTAGGAAATTCGTTGCAAGGATTCCTCTGCGACGATGCAAAGCGGGGGATTTGCATCCACCAAAGTGCGCTAATTCACTCCTTGCGTTCTCACCTGCTGACAAATCTTTCTGGCCTCTGCCAAAAACATCTCTAGCAACTTCTGTAAACCTACCTTTCCTCCCTTATTCGATCTGACGGATGATTCTGTTGCCAATTCTCCAACTGAAAAGGCCAATGGACGTCCCTCAACCCTGGAGATTCTGGCATTCCTCTTCCTACCCTTCTCTCAGGTATGCCTATAGCCTTGCCTGTAATTAGACATTACAATGATTCGGGTGCATGGGTCCCAATTAAATTTATGATTAGTTAGGAGCGGGTGGCCCGGATTGCATTTCTCCCCCCGGTTTTTTGAGGAAGTGTGCTCTTCTGGCTATCCTCCCATCCCTCGTTGCAACTGATAACTCTCTTATGTCTCAATACCCCAGCACTTTCCTCAGTGTTGGAAGAGCTCGTATGTGCAAGCCTATTCTCGAAAAAAAGGAAGCTGTTCTGATAACTCTAACTCCGGTCCGCCTATAGCGTCACTTTGTAAATTATATCTAAAGATCTTGAAACCCTTCTCAACTCTCACTTCTTAGTTTAGATCATCTGGAAACTCATTTCGATCGCCAGTACGGTTTTTCGCAGCTCAGGGTCTACAGGCGATATACATCCCTATCTAACTGATTTATGGTTTTTTCGCTCTTTAGGACTAAGGGAGAACTTGCATGGTGGCGCTGAACATATACAAAGCATTTGACTGCTCTCCAAGCGTCACTGGCTCCTCCAAGCTCCCTCTCCTTTGGGTTGTTCCTCTTTCTCCTTTGCGTTACTGATGTCTAGCTTTCTTTCAAATCGCTCAATGTCGGCCGTTGTTTTTGATGGGCGACTTCTTCTTTCTGTCAATAGTGGTGTTCCTCAGGATTCTGTTTTATCTCCTACTTTATTTGTACTTTTCATTAATGATCTTCTCACCTTGCACCTCTAACTCTGACCACCATATGCCTGATGGATCTACGAACCCTCTCATCCTATCAACTCATCAACTTCGCGCTCCTCTTATTTCTTCTGTAGAAGCGTTTCTTCCAGATGCTGCTCTTATCGGGGCCAGGCTGTTCGTGCACTCGGGACGACGCAGGGGTCATGCACCCGTTTTTGGACAGGGCTGATACTGGGCTTCAGAGGGTAGACGCGCATGAGGTTCCGACACTTCAGTACGGGAGACTCTGTTGCATATGATCGGGTGACTGGTGTTTTTTGTATGTATGATGTGAGTGGAGTGTGGAAAGCACACTTTGAAAATCTGTAAAATATAGATGAGTGAATAATGATGTGTGTAGAGTTTTGATGGTTTAAGAAAGGAAAGGTTTTTTTGGGTATAGGTTTTAGAAAATGAGGGGGAGGAAGTTGGGTAGAGTGAAAGGAAAATGTTGAAGAATGGTATATCTGCAGGTATATGGAATTACTTCCTTTCCCTAATTCTCATTCTTAATCTTTCTATAGATATTCCTAATCCGCATGATCTGAGATAGAATTTACCGGATGGAGTCGTGCTACGAGACCTTGTGCAAACTCGAATTGTCTCTTGATAAATAATGCAACAACTTCTTAGGAATTTCCTTTACCAAACACACCTTCTAACTTTTCCTATATCTGTTCCGAGACAGTTTCTGCTCGTCTCTCTCCGTTGCAATAATAAACATCCTTGGGCTCATAACATAACAAAAAAATGTCTGGAACTCCTACAACATCACAATGTTGCCTAGGTGCGGCCTCAAGCACATACTGTGAAGTTGTCTGTTTTAGACTGTGGCGAGAAATGTGTTTCCTTCTTCTCAAGATGGCTCCAGCTACAACAAGGGTCTCATCCGCCATGTAACTGTGCAGTACTTGCTTCTTCGATATCTAGGTGGGGGGCTCTGTCTTCACCGCTTTTTGGGCAGGGTCAAGTTGCAAAGGCCCAAAAGGCTTATGAACAGTTCTGTAGTGTACTTTCAGGTTCACTTATCCCTCTATCTTTGCGGCGCGATGTTGGTGCTTTATCTCTATCCTATAGGTACTGCAGCTTCAGGTGCTCGAAGGAACTTATGACCAGGGTTCACACTAAAATTTTGAATTTGATTTCCCTGACTTTTCCCTACTTTCCCTGACCAGATCTCAAATTTTCCTCTGACCAGCTCAGTGTTCGTTATTTTTTGGACTGTATATACAACGTGAGTATACAGTTAATCTATTATTGCAGCAGTAATTCTTACGTCCAAGTTTCATACATTAAAATTATTGAAAACTTACTTTAGAAATTGTTCATCATCATGGATGAATTTAAAAAAATATTTTTTTTTTTAGTAAAATAAGTAAATTTATCCATAGCCGTCCAACCCACTCCTTTTTTTATTTTTTTAAAAAGAAAACAGTTTATTTATACAAAAAGAAAATAAATTAAAAGCTTACATTAATAGCCTAGGTGAATAGCGTCCACTGTAATCACAAAAGTTCTAAATGGGGAGATTTAGATTAACTTTTCTTCTCAAAGGCATTTTGTATTTTTTTTGATAAGTTTATATTGCTGGCTTCTTCTTGTTTACGAGCCTTCGTGAGTTTTTTACATCTTTTCTCTGCTTTCAAGTGCGCCTTAAATTGATCGTGACATAAATTGGATAATCATTGTTTTTTCAACCTTTTTATGTTCCTCTTCTCTTTTTCTTTCTGTTTTGACTCTTTGAGATTTCGCATATCTCCTTATGGGCCAGCTCTGTACATTTTAGTTCAACATGTGTTCGTATTGAGAATAGAGTAATAGAGGAATCTTTATGAGTACCTGCTCGCAGTTGACAGAGTAAACGGAAGTAGGAGTTGTGTCTACGGTTCGAATATTGAAGAAACCAATCGAGACTACTGTTCCTTTCAGATTCTCCACTAAAATTTTTATTTTATTTACAGAAAACCTCCTTCCACTGTCGCATTTCCATGCGAAAATAAGTCCTTCATATTTATATGAAGTAGCCACTGTATACATCGCGCATAGACGATTTGTGAGTGGTAATTAAACTCAGGTTGCTATTAGAAGAAATAACATATCCTGCATCACGTAATCTGTATTAGAGAAGGCCGACCATTCAGCCTCAAGGAGAATATTGTTGAAGATTTTATCTATAGGAGGTAGATTATTGACTTCTCTATGCAGAATAGTAGATTGTATAGTTTCTTTTTATCTTTCTACGATGCAAATCAGAGAATCTGTGTGATGGCTCACCGTTATTGACAGTGTAAATGCCTTCTAAGCATAATACGAGATTCTTGATTTTAAGTTCCTTGATTACTGGCTGATGAAAAGAGACTGAGCATAGGATCTAGTGAATGCGAACCTGATGCTGGATTCCTTGTGATTGGACAGGCTACTTGGTTTACTTCAGGATGGTATTTGTGTTTTCGTAATATATCTTTTCTGTCATTTTGAGTAATTGGCACAGTCTGGCATTCAAGGTTGTCATTCTGTAAATGAATCATATCAAAAATGCACAGTAAAAAAGTATGATGCATCTTGAGATTGTGTATAGGGTTGTAGCGAGCTCAGTCATTACTTTTATATAGCGTTGCTCTTAAGACAAAGTAGTTTGTCTTTTATGTCTCCATAATAATTTAGAGGTGACCGGGTACCGAGCCCTTACAGGAGTACATTAGAGTCGCTCTTATGTCACAACAGGAAATTGTGGTTATATTCCACAAATTTTGCTATGTTATGTGGCATAGGCGGTCGCTCATTTTGACACAGCAAATAGTGGTACGGTGGTTGAAACGTGTAGTTGTCTTCTGTGCTTAGATAGGTTCATTTTGATATAAAAATATGTGAGAATTAATATGTCCTTTCAAGTGGCTGCAGCGAAAGATGATCAAATAAAACAGCTCCCTTCGTCAAACCATCTCAATAAAAAAATAAGGCGGCAACCTGAAAGTTTAATATGAGTTTCTCTGTGTTCGGCCGATAATACCTAAGAAGATAGAAGAAGTTTTGAAAAAAGGAATTTAGTGAAACAGAATGGAAGTTATATGTGCCCATAAAGGTGATACTCGGAGTGTCGCCCTTAAAACAAAAACGTTCCAGTACCGGCGGGGTTTGTATAATGTACCTCGTAAGATTGTGAAAGAGTTTAGGTTTTATAGTTGTGAGTAGGAAGTCTCAGTGTGAAGGTTATTCGTGTAGATTGTGAGCAGTCCGGAACAAGTGTCTGAGTTTAAATTTTAGGGTAATTAGTGTTGGAGAAAAGGGACAGGATGATGCAGAGTGTTAGTTAGGCAAAAAATCGTATGCTTGCTCGAAATTTTGGGGCAGGGAAGGTGATAGCGTTTGGATACAGGAGTCTGCATCTATCAAACAGTAATGGTATATCGTAATTGAGGGAGGTTAATAGGGAAACTAAAATAGATGAGAAGAAGGGAAACATGGATATGAAGGTAGATTTTTGGATGTCTCATTCTCGCCGCATTGCGCTACACCTGGTGGTTCCTGTTTTAAAACTTATCAAAATACTGGATACTCTCATTCTACAATTATACAGTAAGGAAAAAAAAAATATAATTTCAAAAGAATGATTGTATACATGGTCATGATCATCTCATATGTTTGGGAATTGTTAGTAAACAATTTCTCTCTGACCTTTTCATGGTTTTTTTGTGACATTTACCCTGAGCTTTCTCAGCATATGTCTGTAAAAAACCTCTCTCCTGACTTTCCTGACCAAATGTGTTTTCTTGGATTAATCCCTGAACTTTCCCTGACATAGTATAGCTCCCTGATCATTTCCCAGAAAGTGTGAACCTGGGTAATACTTACAATCACTCGCGGTACAGATCACCTCGCTGTTTACGAACGCTCTAAATGTGAGACCAACAAGAGGTTGCGGTATGCTGAACACCTTTTGCTGTTGTAAGTGTACGATGGGAGGTTGACGTCCGAAGACAGACAGGTTCGCTTGACTTAAAGTGACTCATGTAAGGACCACTCTCTCATATTAGACTGTGTTGTGTTGGTGTGAAGAAAAGGGGTAACCGTATGCCGCACCACTCTAGATATTCTTATGGAATATGAAACGTTTGTTCTTCTTCGCAGAAATGCTGTTTCTGGGTCATTATTGTTGTGAAAGGAGTGAATGTATCCATTGTTTAAATCTTTATATTCTGTCCTGCACTTAATGAAAGGCCCCTGGCAATGGTATATGTTGGGGAATGTCGTGTTTGCAATAAACCCGAATGCGCCGGGTAATTTGCGCTAGAGAGTGGAGGAGCTTAGTAGTGACGGCGATATGCATAAAGTTGGATTGAGTCAGTACATCACATCCTTTCGTAGAAAGGTAGGACGAAGCTTCGGTGAGTGTGTTCCGGCGTAGCGGAGGGTGATGAGAGAGGTGCATAATATAGATGAAGTAGAAACTGAACGCGGGTTTGTTGGTGGTAGGAGGGGTAAAAAATAGAAGGAGAACATTGTGGGTGGTGCAGTATATGTGGCAAATGAACTCGAATCTCCTACTCACCCTATCCAAAACATCATTCAGATTAATCCCAGAAAATCACACACTCTCCTTGCAACAGTTTATGCTCAGTCCAATGGACCAGAGTAAGTGGTCCCAGACACAAATTTTGAACCTCTTGTGGTCAACCGCTTATAATTTTTCATAACCACCTTACGTAATTCTAGTGTTGACCAACACAGCACAAAATCTACCACAGTCTCGTTCTACCCCGACAACAGAATGCTATCCCATTCTGAGGTCACACAGAGGACCTTTCTCGCAGAATCGCGTGTTGCTATATCTCCTTTTCTCATTCCTTCCACTCATACCGCACCGTAAACACATTTGAGTCCATGACGCACGTACTATCAACTCTTTTCACTGGTTATTTCCTTTCATCTTTGTTTCAGCCACAGCCGAGCAAGGATGCCAGAATGGTTGGCCGGGCAGGTGTTCTAAATACCAATACCCATCGACGCGTCTCGGCCTTTTTCCTTCCTGCACATTCTCATTCTTCTTCTGACGCTTACATCCGTTATCTCATTATGACGTCACTACATTTTTCATCTCACCTTGAAAGATACCCCCGTATGACCAGACTCCTCCACAGCAATGACGACCTTCTCCGGCGAGTGCTGTTTTAAAACCATTTCTGGCAAAAAAATTATTTGTCTATGTGGGACTCAGCCTGCTGGCAATCTAACTACCACCGGTCCCTTTTGTCGCCTTTCTAAAGACACACGCAGAACATAGCCGATCCGTGGGCAATTTTTTTTCTCTCCCCACAAACCCCATCCAAGGGAATATCCCAAGTGTGGGAGTGAGTGAGGAAATGCTCTTGTAAGGATAAGTGTATGTACGCTGATCCTAGATCAGTAGGGCTGTTGACATGATATATTAATTATTTGTAAATTAAATTGATTATTACGTTGAGTACAATAGGTTATTGTTCTTCCTAAGTAATGTTCGTTAAATCTGTGGAGGTTCTGTTTCGTGAACATATTGTAACGCTAGAACTAAGATAAATAGGTCGAACCATTTTATACGTACTCTACTATTGAGAATGACTCCATACATACCAAAGCAAAATGGGTATAATCGTTTATAGGTCCGGATATTAATATTATATTATATATATTATTTACAATATAATATATATATAATTAATACCCTAGTTATAATAATTAATTACTTATATTACATTCATATATATTATATTATACTAATATTTAATTATATATATTATTTAATTAAGTAATTAATAATATATATATATATATTAATACTCTATTATTATATATATTACTATATTTAATCGATGACATTTTGCATTATGCAACACAGTCTGGACGTTTTCTTATCCAAGTACCAGACACATTAATCCACGCAAAAATAGAAAAATTATAACAGTTCTATTTTTCTATTTTATCATATATTTATATATTTATATTATATATAATATATACCGGTACATTATTATAATAATATATATATATATATATAAGTCATATATATTTATATATCTATAATATATATATATATTTATATCATAATTATTATATATAATATATATAATTATATATAGAATAATAATATATTAATTAATATAATAATAAATAATAATAATAATATATAGAATAAATATATTATATTAGTAATTGAAATGTAATAATTATCCATCCTAGGAAAGAACATAAATAGACTATTGATTGAGACTTAGTTAACCTCTCGTTTAAATAATGTTGTTAAATGAAGATCCGAATAATTATTAAATCGCTTTTGTTTTAACCTGTAAGATATCCACTCCGTTCTATTGTGAACACTCCAATGCTCTGTTAGCAGCGGCGCATCACTGGGAACGCAGAGAACCGTAATTTTAGAAATTCGAGAACGTCCTACCCTAATTCGCTTGAATAATAATTATGACTTTCTTAGTAATTTAAAAAAACATAAACCAAAATTTTGAAAATTTGTTTTTATTTTAAATTTAGAATTTTTGTATTTTTTTTTTAAATTTTAGAATGTACATTTTTTAGCAAGCAATATCCCTATATATATATATTTTTCTATAATATATATATATATATGAATATATATATATATGATATATATATATGATGTATTATAATATATATATATATATACTATATATATATTTATATATTAAGGATTTTATTACGATACCTTTAGGAAAAGAGGCGCGATACGCGATACCCTTTTTTGATTACTGTCTCTATTTTTTTTATGGTGTCGATACTCGTACTTTTTAATTAATATATATAAATCAACGTATATATGATAGAAATTGTGCACGTGCTAGGATTCAACTCATAAGTTATTTCATTCCTGTGAAACATACTTTTGTGTTTTTTATATTTTTTTCCATTAAATATTTTTTGGTTTGTGCTTACCGTATTTGTTTTATAAATTAAAATGTACCTTTCCAGTAATCATTTGGCAAATATAATAACAATACTATTTATGTTTGTGTTTTTTTTTTTTTTTTTTTTAAAAATTTTCTGCTTTTTCATTTCAAGTAACTATTAACAAAAGTTTAGCTACTAGTTTTTTTTTTTTTTTTGTTTTTATGTTTTTAACATGATTACAATATTTACAAGAAGATTCTTAACCTAGCTACAAATATAATGAATAATAAAATATTGAAAGAAGAAAAATCTAATATCAATTAATCAGTCGAAAAGTTAAAATAAAAAACGGCTATTATTTAAAATATCATGTACATAATAATATACTCCTTTATGATAGATATCAGTGTCATTTCTCAAAATTTCTCAAAAATTTTTTTTTTATTTTTGATGGCAAATAACATTTTTATAGCTTTGTCATCTCTAGTATTTTTGGCGAGAATTCTTGTGCGTTCCTGTTTTGGGGTGTTTACATTCGCTTACCTTCTACACTTTTTTTTAATATCGTCTCTTATGCTTCTCTTTTTTCGGACTGATGAAGGAGGTGCTGATATTATTTGCCTGCTGGGCTTTCTTTTGGACTTGTTTTTTTAATTTATGTAATAACTTTTGTGTGGTCCGTATTTTTTTCATGCCAGCGTTGGCATGAAGGATTCTTATTCTTGTAGGCCTGCTCTCATGTTTTATGAGCTCATCTCCTTTTCACAGCTGAATTTTGAATTTTATCTTTGCCTCCTTGATTTGTATCTGTCTCTTCAGTTTTTACAAAATGAGGTTTCCTGGTGTGATTCCTTTGAGGTGATGAGATGTTAATGCAATTCAGGCCTGTAACTTATCAAGTTTTAACATATCCAATCTCATTATATGTAGCGTGTTTTTTTTGTCTGAAATAAGCTCACCATCGTCACTATACAAGATGCATTGCCAGAGGTTTGCGATAAGGCGAGCTTTCAATACTGTCTCTGTTCTTCCTTTTTTTTTTTTTTTTTTTGTCAAGCGAGCAAGCTCGCTCCTCGGTTCATTTGGTTTTTAATGTTCTTTTTTCTGAAGTGTGTCTATAAAATTGAACTCTGTTCGGAGGTGGCCATTCTTGTAGTGGTTTCAGCTAGCTTTTAGTAGTTTTTCTTTTTTTGTATACATTTTATTTATTATATTTTTTTTTTTACAGTTGTCCACTGGCCTGCTCCGTGGAGGGCAGTATACGCGATTCCATAGGAGTTGGGTGGTTGGAACGCCTAAAAATCATCTAAACAGCAAATTTACTTTGCAGATGAAGCACAGGAGCAGGCTTTAGTGGTGGATTTAATTAATTAATCTGTAGTAGTGAAACACAGATTGTGGATAGATAATTCCTACAGTGACAAGGTGCAGGAGAAAGAAGCACCGCATTCGTAAGCAGTCCTGGAGATTATTCCCTATAACATCAACAAACTGCATGTGCCGACACAGACTTCCCTTGTGCTACTAGGGGTTGGTCATAAGGTGGTGGTACGGGCGAGTGGATAGTTTCCTCGAGCTACTTTGGTCCTCTATCAGTACCTTTAAGAAGAAAGGATTAGACCAAGCCATAGGCGGCCGCAAATATACAGGGTCAAGTGAACTGTAAAGTTTAAGTGAAGTTTATAAGTTTTTGGCCTTTTGACTCGACCCAATCAAAGCCTTGTATTGAAACCGTACGCCTTCGCCCCCACAGAATTAGGTAGAAGTACTTACCATCTAGCGTGCGGCTATGTAGTACCCTTTCTGCCAAATTTAACATAGCTACTGTGACAAAATAGATTGATTGGAGTACTGCTAGACGCGATATCGGTCCTAGCCAAAACACTTACAGAGGATAAGATTATCTCTTCTGCGCCAAAAACGACCCCTACTAAAAAGGCATACCCAGCCTACCACCTACTGATACCCTTCTCTTCCGAGAGTTCTCACCTAGTATCCCATTTTTTGTAGGACCTGTTTCCCACAATGCAACAATTAACAATGTTCAAATATATTCCTTTGCATGAAAGACTCTTCTACTGAGGTTAATCCGGTCTGAGCTTGTCGCCCCCTATAAACAACATAGCTACCGAAAGTCCACCAATGCATCAGGCTAGTTCCTCCGAAAGAGGTGTATTGAACGGTTGTTCGCCTATCTTCTACAAAAAATCACAGAGGTAATCTCCCATATTTTTCAAAGTATCGGTGCAGCTTAACTTAACCTTCCCTAACTTTGTTTATAAGAGATATGAGTTGTCCCAATTGACGAGCCTAACAGGCAGTTACATAGTTTGTGCGAACACGGGCCCAGTAGTATATTGCATTGGTTATGATAAAATGTAAGAGATTCATCAAAAGAAAGCAATTATCATACTGACGACTATGTTCAGACCAATCGATAATGAACTGGGGTTCAATGACGATAATCCACCTTCACACAAGAACATAGCATAAATTCCAACTGACCATCGTCCGCCATCGAAGATAGAATCGCGCAATCCCACAACATGTGCCTTCCTTTACCTGTATCAATAAGTCCTGTACATGTAGCCGTATGGGCGGACCTTAACCTCATAATCATGTGTATAAGAAGTCTCAGGTCGCCTCCTTTGCTAAATATAAGATTTAAATTACTTCTATCTCAAAAACCCCCAGAAGAGTACATGAAAGACCGACCTCAAATTGATTATGTTAGAATGACATAGCCGAGCGTGAGCCACTTAATTAGTGACTCCAAGTCTCGAGAAAACCATTTATAACCAAACAAGCAAAAATACAGCACGAAGTATGAACTAAACAAATTAAGCAACAAATCCGAGAAAGAATTAAGATCGAACGTTATGGGCATATCTCACTAGAAGTAATGAGAGGAGCAATTCGATTGACGGACCGAGTTTTGAAGTATGATGGTCAAGTCATCGTGAACATATGAGTGATAAGTTGATATGTGCAGGTGAGTCATTGATGGAAAAGCCAGGAATTTAAGTAGGAGAAAAATAAAACAGAACCCTGAGGGAACACACACTATTGCGAAAAAGAAGAAGTGCCCATCAACATAAGCCAACTTTCGAGCGAACCCAAAGAAAATAGGCTGATTTAGTGTTTGCAGAAGTGTGACAACGTACTAAAGCACGTAAACAAACCCACCAACACTATGCCTCAAAAATGGGAAACAGGTCACTATAAGAAATCCTAGCGTTGTCTAAACCTTAATAACAGAAAGCTAGTTACTGACACCAAGTGTGCCTAAATAATACAACTCAATGAACCTATATATATATTAAGGCCACGAAGAGGGAAAGCCTATTTGAGAGAAAGTAGGTCATAAGGTGAGACCAAATAATTATCCAACCCTTCGCCCATACAGCAAAAAACTAAGGCGACCTACACTCACGAAAAACAAGCACCTCCTCAAATACCAAAAAATTCACACAATTACAAATATCCCACACACTCATATGCGAGAGAGCATATACTGCACATTATCCATATACGCTCACACCAACGCACAGATGCACTTTCCTCAACTAACAAAGCCCAACAACCGAACCACCAAAAGTACAACCCAAACACCGCATACACCAACAACTCTCCTTTTGCATTCTTCCCTCTCACGGATACAAGAATTTATCCTAAAAAAGAACGAGTGTATGTCCCACATAAGCAATGACTGCATCAGCCAGAACAATAATTCTCAACACACTCCACACGACCTCCTTCCAATACAAAAGAAACAACAATTTACCACCCTGGAACATATCCACTTATCCACATAAAAAAGCTCTCGGCAGCTCACAATATATATCAGAGCACCTTATAGAGAAGTATTTCAAATCTTCAACCGTTCTAATACTCCTCCAAATATTAACCACCTTACTACAAAGAACTCTAAAATCACACGCACCGACCCAGCCTCCCGTGACTGGTAATAGCCGTGAAAAGAAAGGGAGTAGAATTTCCAGATGATACTAGACAGTGAAGAGTTGAGAAAGGGTTTCCAAAGATCTCTAAAGAAAGAATACAATTGAGACCGAGTAATGGGCCAATAGTTTAGAAGGACTCAGAATGCAGCACCTCAATTTTTTCGGAAGTAGGTTGGCACATATGCGCGCTTCAACCATGAAGGGAAGTCGCTGAGATTGAAGGCTCGAGAATATAGTTGAAGCCGAGGTGGTGGGGTCGTCGGAAAGCACACTTAATCAACATACACCTCTAGATTTTCCGTTTTAGACGAAGCAGATCAACCTCTTACAATCCCGCAGAGCGCCGTACTTCTACCGTATTTCATAGATTTCAACCGAAGGTCCAATGCACCAACGAGTAAAATGAAAAATGCCAAGGTAAAGTGCATAGGACTAACTGAAGAAGAAGGAAGAGAGAAGAGGAAATACCATAAAGAATCGTACCAGGTTGAATTAGAAGGAATAAAGGAAGCCAGAAGAGATAATTAGGACTTTATACAAGAACAGGGTGGCGGCAGCGGGAAGGCAAGGAGCCTGTAGGAAGCCAGCAAGGTATTTGGGCTGGAAGACGAGAAACCCGGAGTAGCCGGACTGCGAAATATTTTATGATGAGGACTGGAAGCCGGAGCAGGAGGGGAAATTTCTGGGCGATACTGGAAGCGGACCAGGAAGGTACCGGAAGGGCAATATACTTAGGAGGGTACCAATGAGTGAAGGAGCGGAGTCGAGCCCGCACAGAGGCTGTCTACACCAGCATACCGAGACAAAATACACAACCTTTATAGTTACTAATGTAATATACTTACACTCAGCTCAATATTCAATACAATATAAATAATATATAATACACAACAAATATTATATAATATAAATATAATATATAGCTAGTATAATGTAATATAAAATTTAAGAATATAATATCAATATATTATAATATTTATATATAATATATAACATATATTGAATTAATGGAAGGACTATATAATAAATATAGTAGTAATAAATTAGTTTCTAAGTTCCAATCGTTTGTTTCCAGAAAGTTTGGACATATCTTATGTATAATTATATGAAGATAGTATAATTCAATATAAAAAGGAGGTTACGAGAGAAATGAACTATTATCTAAAAATAAAGAAATAATCTTAGATTATGCTTATCAAAGGGTATCCTTCGAAAAATCAATGTAAGGTTTTGCAAATAAACCAAAATTAAAAAGCCTCTACAATTCTTTTAAAAATTTGCCTACGAGCTTACATGAGATGGAACCAAATCCCTCGAGAAAACAAATTTATCCTATCTTTTTCAACAATAAGTCTATAAATAAACTTATAACAGTTTTGATGGCAAACATCAGTTCGATCAATCACAAGCTCCCCTAGAGCCCGGCTTAAAGAGTCTATACCCTATAAATACCAGTTCTGCATGGGGTCTACAATACTCTTGTGGTATCCTTTAAATTAATGGCATTTAAAACGCTATCATCCAAACATTTGCTGCAATTTGTTAAAAAGAAGGCTCTAAACAATCAGGAGAACGCTTTAATTTCAAAAACTTGAGACTAAAGTGGAACTTTTTCAGTTGCTAAAAACTTGGCATCAATTGCAATTAAAATTTCAAATACAATTGCATGACCTTCTTATTCAAAATAGTTACTAAATAACTTTCTTTGCATAACTAAGTATATTAAGCACTAGTGTGGAGATCTATTAGCTGAATTTAATCATGCGAGGGAAGTTCCCTATTTGCTGGAAATATATTTGTAAAAGATTGCGGATATTAAATACACAAATTATTTGCTTAAAAATTGAATAAAGGGACGCTTTTGTGCATTTAAAAATGATACTTACACATGGCAAAGCTAAACTTTTTGTCATTAACTCTATATTCGTGAAGTGAAAAAATAAAATTTCTAAACGTTAGAGTAAAAGAAAAAATACTCAACAGCAAATGCATCAATTAAGGAGTTAACTTGGGCATCTTAAAAGAATTCGTAAAATAACAAGAGACAAGTAATTAGCGTAGTTACGGATAACGGATCACATGATCAGTACGATTGAAAAATTAAATAAGGACAATGCGGGTGAGGAATAGGGAAATTGGGGTAAGTGTGGTAATACCTCGCCATTTATCTTGCAATGTCAACGAAGCAAGTATACGCTCTTCTTTCTCGAAGATACATGTCCCTTCAGAACCAACTAAACAACTTGATCAAGCAGTTAAATTAATATATTTATGATAATTATAAAATAGCACATGAATCTTTAATTCATATTTTACAGTTAGCATTTTTAGCCAATACTCATGAAAAC
Organism: Trachelipus rathkii; assembly: GCA_015478945.1. NCBI lineage: Eukaryota > Metazoa > Arthropoda > Malacostraca > Isopoda > Trachelipodidae > Trachelipus > Trachelipus rathkii. The sequence goes on from JABUQX010053535.1 coordinate 43,545, forward strand.
AAATCTAATAATTTCAACTATACTAATTAGCCTTAGCTGCTTTACACGTACCCAAAAGGTAATGGAAAGTTTCTAAAGAATCAAAGCTGCAAAAGTGGCAATCTTTAGCCTGAGCTTTAGCCAGAATATCTTTCCCCACGCAATGCCAAAGAACACCCAGAGGGTTATATGTGAGTGCGCATCTACGACCTTACTCCTTAACAGTTCAGAAACCCTTGACTATTCTTCACACCGCATGTGCATATATAACGAAACACGACACAACCTGTTGTCCTATTATTGAGAAGCACTTGAGTGAATTACTCCATTAAATATACCTCCTAAGAGCCCCAATATATTCTCACCATGCACGGTAAGAGAAAGGGTAAATGACTCTACATCTCCAAGAAGACCATCACCCACCAATCATATAAAAATTTCTGTTTCTTTTTCTACTCCCAGGGGAACGATCACATAATTTCATAATCTTTACAAAAGCTGAACATCTTTGAAAGCTCAAAATTATCAAAGACATTATTTTTAAGAAACATCTCCAACATTTCTAAAAAGAGGTAAATTAAAATTAAAACCAGAAATTTAAATATATAGAAGAACATTAATTTAAAATAACTTTATGATCACCGTTGTAAATAATCTAAATTACTAACAAACACTCACACTCAAGTTCAATCACCTTTTAACTTATTTTATAGCTTAAATACCAAACTATCAACATAATCAGTTCTCATGAGGTAATTCCAATTCATTATATTTCAATAGACTTATACTAGGTGAAAAAACATATTCAATGTCAATATTACATTATCTCATTTAGTTTATATAATGAATGAATTATCCAACTAACAATAAATCACCCCAAAACGAAATCATCACATAACATACACCTTAATGAATACTGAGCCATTCCTCCAATTCATTCTCACATTCCTCATCGAAAATCAAACAATTAATTAAAATCTAAAATCACTTTAATTATTAAAAACAAATTTTAAAATTTCATTATACATCGAATACCAAGTACTGACCCACATTGAATCATTTTAACAAGTTCTACATCGTTATCAGATATATCTTTTTTTTTTTCTTTCTATCTGTAGTTCTTTGGTTTTCTTTTCAACATTGTCAATGCAATTACCAAGATTTTTCCTTTATTATCATTTAAACATAGTAATAAATAAAAATATTAAATTCTATAACCCATAATGCTCAAAGCAAAGTTCTCATCCATTTTGGAATTTTCACAATACCATAACGTGTGTTCAGTTAGTAACATTAAAATAACATGAGTTCATAAAAATAACGAAAATATTTCCAAAGTGGTGTCTATCAATATGTGTTTTTATATTAGTATTTTCTCTAACCTCTCAATTTTGATATTAGATTTTTTCATAATATAGCAGTTTTGCTCGTTATCTTACATAATACACATTTTCAATCCCCCAGAACTAATAGATAGATCATGATAATATAACAGAGTTGCAAAATTCAGATCCAACATTGAGACAGTGACCAAATCCTTTTGTGTTAAGGCTAAAGAAGTGATGTAATTTTTTTTTAGGTGGCTCAAAGAAGGAGAGTTCCCCAAAACTTGGTTCCTTTAACTTTTTCGATCCAATACAAACTAATATTTAATAAAAATATTTTAATAATATAAGATCGCTATCCCGCATTTAAAGAGGATCAAAATCCGATAACAGAAAATCAAGAGAGAAGATGAGACCTCAATACATGGATAGTCCTGAAATAAAAACAAGTACCATTTAAGAAACTGTTTTAAAAAGATTTTTTAGATACATCACATTACGACACAACTTTAAATTTTTTATCTCTGAAAGGACACGTAGCTAAACCGTGGCAGCAAGAATTGTTGGGAAGATTTCGTTCAATCTCTATTTCATTATAATGATATATATTTTATATCGAAAATTATACACGTAACTTAAAACTTGAACTAAAAATGAGTCACATGTTATACTGAGAATAGCTAAACTACTAATTTTTGTCCCTAATTAACTCATATTTTGAGATGGGATTTTTAAAACAACTAATAAGACCCTTGATTAAATAGCTAAAAATACATTGAAAACATGATACTAGGAGCAGTTATCTGTCTGTAGGATTATTCGCTCAGGCTACCAATAAAAGCACCTTAAAACTATATATAAGATCGACAACTTCATCCTTAAAAATTGTGAGAGTTAGGCTTTTTGGAGAATAAGTGCACGTTGCTGAGACAATTCGCTTATAAAAGTGTAGAAAAATAGATATTCTGTAAATATATATAGATTATGAGAATAATCTCAATTACTATATTTTTTTTTTTGCGGGGTTGGGGTAGAGTTTATTCTGCATAATATTGAGGTATAAGATTGAGCAATTAATGAAGTTTATGAAAATAATGAAATTGACGGCCGAGTTTGACTTCTAAATAGGAATGTTTTCATCAAGAGACTTTCACTATTAGTTTGAGGCACTAATGATTCTAATAAATCTTGAGCTTTTGTGCTTGATGTGATTGCCGCGCACGTCATTATGAAAGATAAGACCTAATTCTCAATAATCTCATTATTCTGACAACGCAATATATCCATCGCGAATGATATATAGAGAGTCAAGTACTTCAAATCATTTTTAATGATCTGATGATCACTCTTAATGACCCTAATATAAATAAGTTGTAATATATTAATAACTATATACAATAAAAAAGTAGTTAGAAAAATAGATAATATTTTCTTAAAGATAATATACGTTATATGAGTTATTTATCAATAACATTGATAAAACTAAGAATGAATTTCAAAAAAAAGACTAAAACTAAAATGCGATAATAATTAATAATACCGATAATTTTAATTGGAAAAATAGCAACATAGAAATGAGAATATTAAATAATTATCAATATTCGATATGAACTGCGTTTAATTATAATTTAATTAATCAACTTTTTGAACATAATAATTTTAATGATTTAATAATTATTAAAATAAAGTAATTGAATATACAATTAATTAATGATAACTAGAATATATTATATAAACCAATTTGTATATATAATAAAAGTTAATAAAATAATAATAATAATAGACTTGATTTCAATAAACATAATAATAATAAATAATATATATAATAAGAATAATCATTAATATATATATAATATATATATAATAAAAATCGAAATTATTTTTATTTAAGTGAATAATGATTTATCGATAAGGAATAAATTTACTAAAAATTTTAATAATAAAAATAAAATATATATGTCAACTGAAAATTATACATTTTAATCACAATTAATTAAAAAAAATAATTTTTTATATAATTGTTTATGTTATAAATTCCATATTTAAACAAAAAAATTTTTTTTTAGCCTCGTAACCACCCTAAAAATGTTTTAATTATAAAATTATATAAATTAAAAAAAATATTAAAAAAAAAAAAAAAAAAATTTAATTAATATTATTTATATTGATGCTTTATATACTAATTACGTTACTAAATCATAATAATAAATTATAATATCTTTGACTCCTGTTACATTAAGTTTTTAAATACATTCAAATAATCCAGTATTCAATTTACTCTTTATGTTAAGTCAACGTTCTCACCATAGAGCTTTATAAAATACACATTGATAACTCAATAATTAACTTTCATTACTAAATACTTCTAATTTAATAACAATATATATTTTAATAATTAATAAATAATTATATAATATTATATAATAATAAAAGTTTTATAAATAAATAACTTTGATATTTTTATAAAAGAATAAATAAATTGTAATGATAATTAAGAGTTATTTATCTACAGTTCTTAATACTTTTTTTTATTTGATACAATATTATAATATACCATTATACCATATATATTAAATAAATAAAAATATATTCATTAACAATTAGAAGACATAGTTTCTTAAAAATTTCTAACTAATTTTTTTAATTTTTATTTGAAGCATCTTTAAAGTCGGTACTCAAAATCATATGAAATTGCTTGTATAAGTATTATATAACATAATTTAAATTATAGTATCTAATTTTTTGTAGGCCAAATTGAAACTAATGGTCAATATAAATATCTTAAATATAGTTGGATAAAATTGCACAGCATATTTACTTAAATTCCAAAGTCCCAAACTGCATGGTATATTAGATCCTATG
>JABUQX010053536.1:7500-23644 GCA_015478945.1 Trachelipus rathkii
ATAAACTATTGAGACCAGTGCGTAAACATGTCAGGGTATACTTGATATACTTGATATATTTCTGAATATTCTGTAATATAATGTATTTTAATAATAATTTAAAAATCATACTGGACCCCATATATATACAGTAGATTATTATTTTATTCATTATTTTATATGTCAATTTATTCAGTTATTTTATATATTCTCGTATTATATATATATATATAATTATCTATTATTATATTATTATTATTCATTATTATTCATATATATCTATTTATTTCATTAATTTTTTTTAATTATTATTATTATCCTTGATGTTTTAAAGAGTAATACATTTGCAGTCATATAATTGCGTTTAACTATCTTGTCTGCACACATTAATCGGAAATAATCGAGCAGACAATTATGCCGATTGTATGATGACGATCGCGTACCGATTTATTAAGAAAAATATGCCGGATTTTTGCCGATGACGATGACGATGCCGATTAATCGTCCCCATTCGGGAGGGACTCCCGAGGACTATTAGGTATATTATACTATGAAAGGATATTATATATATATATATATATATATATATATTACGGGCTTGAGGTATATACCTTATATTTTCATATTTATTATATTACTTCATTATAATATATATATTATTATTTTATTTATTTTGATATCTTTTATATATATATTATATATATATACATTTCTTATAGTAGGTATATATATATATAATAGATACTATATATACTATATATATATATATAATTTAAATATATATACCTAAGAAATAAGGGTGGAGATAACTAAGTCCTTAATTATTTTATAGTGGGGACCTGACCCTTATTAAAATCGCTTTATACGGACTATAGGTGTTTTACCTTTTAGAAGTTTCATCAAATTATGAGGTTGTTTTTCACAAAGGTCCTTTCATATTATTTGATTTTATTTTTTTATATAGTTTAGTTTCAACTATTATTAACTTATTTTTATCTGTTTGCCTGAAAAGCAATTTCACCTTATTGTGGTGTTTTTTAACCCTATCGACACTCATTTTGGTTGTGTTGAATGTCTTTGCTTTTTCGATTGGCGTTATGTATTTTACTAGGATTATATTCAAATGTAATAATATTTCAATTTCGATAGAACTTCCCTTTCATCAACATGTAAAGCGTCGAAATATTTAAACTCAGTATAAGAATTATGATGCAAATTGCTCAGCACATTTAATAACATAGTTCATTTATTATGTTTTACCCAGGTATGAGTATGTCACGAGTACTACTAAAGAATGGTTATTCATATAAGTCTTATGCATATGTTTTTTTATACATAGTTTTAGCACCTATTATTTTTATTATCGAATGGAAAAGTTGAAGTATACGTTTTTTTTTGTCATGTCAAAAGGGGTTGAACTAACTGAATAAATTTGAGAAAACTTGAATCAGCACGCGCCGTTCATTAACATTGCAAAAATAAAGTAAGACCAATCTTCAGTTTTTTAAACATTTGAGGAAGGGCACAAACTATATTTGGACAGCGAGTTCATTGTAATTTTTATTTTTAATCTTCTTATAAATTTTTGTTATTCCTTATTATTTTAATTCTATTGCTGTTTCTCTTTATATCATTCGCCTACTGCGAGTTTTCAGTAGATAACAAAAAGTTTCAAATGTACGGCAAGGATTTAGGATGGTTAAATTTACACCTCTTTCTCTGGGGTTTCTCCTTATCAGAAGGGGGGGGGGGCAACCTTTCTAGAAAGTCTCCTCCTAGGAATCAATATTGCAACCTTCTCCTCGAGAGTCTGGACCCTTTGCTCGTACTACGCTATAAAAGCATTGTGAATAGTATTTTATTAATTAATATTTAGAAAATATAGGTGATATTTTCGTTTGCAGGGTAGATAAATGGAGTTATAATTTTTATATTATATTTATTATATATATATATATACTATACTTAATTATATATAAGTAATATTTAGTAGGTTTATATATATTAGGTAAATTATAGGTATGTATTGGTTTAATTATATTTTATATTAAAAATATATATTTAACATATATAATTTTTTTATATTAATTTTTATTTTTATTATATTAACTATTTTAGAGTTGTATATATGTGGTGTGTAGTGTGTGGTGTGTGGTGTGTGTTGTATGTAGTGTGTGTTGTGTGTGTGTACGTGTGTTTTGTTGAGGACGTGTAGGTGTGTGTGGGCGTTATAGTAGATTATTAATCATCTCTTCTTAGCGACATTTTACCTAAGATTTTTTCCTAATCTGATAAGTAAAATAGAGAAATGAAATTTAGTCTATTTATCCTATTATATGTTAAAAATAGAGTAATTTATCATTATCCTAACATTATACATACAGTGTACATTTATCTGCTTGGTTTGTCACAAACACTTCAAAGTTCTCTTCTAGAACACACATCCTCGTAATTCTTATCTGATTTTAGGCTATGATTAATCGCGAGAAATTGTCACTAGGGATGAATTATAATATTATATGCATTTACAGATTATGGAGCGAGCGTCCTCCATTGCGACATAATATTTCATATAGGCCCCTAAAAGAAATATAAAATCCGAGTATAGTAGATTTCTATGAAGGTTACTGGCAAGACCACATAATAAGTAAGTAAATAATCAATAATAATAATATATAATAAAATAAATCAATAATATATAATAATAGATATAATAATAATAAATAATAATAATCAAATAATAATAATAATAATAATAATTAATAAATAATCATTTAAAATAATTAACTATTCATAATAAAATAATATGAAGTAATGCTTACTTTATATTTCAAATATGTGAGTGTTCTGAGGATTATAGATAAATTAGTTGTTTAACCTAATATTGTTGTATATAAATAGTTCTAGTATAATACATATTTTTATCCGACTATTGCATATTTTAATAAAGGGGGCTGACTAATGCAAATACACAGTATTGTGTCCTTTGAGCTCTTTAAAATAATAACAAGTATATATTAGGAAGTTGTGAAGCATATTTGGTGGTTTATAGGATTGAGCTCCTTGATCGTTAATGAACACCTACAACAAATTATGTTTCATTAATTACTACACGTCAGTAACAATATTAATAAATTATTTACTTAAAAATAAATAGTATTTAATTTTTATAATATTATATAATAATATTAAAGTTAGGAATAATAAGAAACTAATCAAAAATAATAATAATAATAATAATAATAATACTTAATAAAAAAATTAATTGTTATAATAATTAATTATAGTAATATAATTAGAATAACTAATAAAGTGAGTTTTATTTTGTTATCATATCATAATTACACTGGCAAGTACTGAGGGCTTTTAAGCTATTGAGGATAGTTTTATAAGCTTTTATACAATTACCAATAGCATAGTAATTATATTGAACGTAATAAGTAATAATAATAAGTAATAATACTAATGTATATATTTTTTTTATTAATCTATCAAATTGTTGGAGGGATAAGGAGTATAGGAGCTATATTAATAGAGCAGGCTTGTCTATTCTCTTATAAGGAGAGCATATAGCTATATATATAATATAATATAGTATATATATATGCACGTAATATACTAATCATGTACTATAATAATAATATATTATATATCTTTTTCGTGGAGTTACCTGTCCGGTATATATTATTATAATATATAATATAATGTACTTATGTTAGGTAGTATATAGGATATTAACTCAAGAACAATTATATATATTATCCTCATATTATATAAATATATTTAATATAATATAAAATTAAGTATACAAACATTAACAAAATTATATTAAGCCACCAAAATTAGCTTTTGAAATCGAAAATGATATTTTAAAATATAATAATAATTTCGACCTCTCTGATTTTTACTTATAAGACATTTTCTAATATGGTAGTAGTTAGATAAAGCTTAAACAGTCCTTGTCCAATAAAAAAAGGTATATTTACAAATATGTTAATTTTAGTTATATATATATATATATATATACCGTATATATATATATATATATATATATATATATATATTATATATATATATTATATATATATATATATTAATTATATATATTATATATATATATAATATATATACTGGATTATCCAGTTTCGCATTATTATTAGTTATATAATAATCGGTATAGTATAAAGTTCACTGACGCTCAAACGCAGCCTATTCAAGAAGGGAAACTTCCTTAAGGTAATTTCTATCCTCTAGGATACCGGACTAACCGCCGTGTATGCCAACCCCGCGCCCTTACCATGCGACTTGTCGGCTCTACCTTAATATATATATACCCGGACGTAGGGAGTCTATATTATATTTATATATATCATAGTATTATTATATATTATTATTATATAGGGTATATATATACTTTTTTATGAGTATATACTATATATCGCTATAAGTGATAATATATATAGTATATGAGATATAGATATATACTTTTTATTTTTTGGTATACTCCAACCACCTAACAATACAATAAATAACATATGGATTACAGACTGGTGAAAAACTCTACCAACCAAACAACTCTAACATTCACCACGGGAATCCATCAAAAACCCCACAACACACCAAACTGCGCATCGCGAACAAATAACGGCAGCGTTCAAGTGTCTTGGTGGGCGACTCACTTTGCCAAAGCAGAGTCAATAAACCCACACTTCGAGCCCTCAATACAAGATATATTCTATACCAATATGCTCTCAAGAATATATTAAACCTCCACCACAACCCGAGAGTTCTCTAACTAGTAAATGACCACAATTACTGAGCATCTATAAAACATAACGAAGACAAAGTAAAAAAACTTACCTGCAAGCTGGTCAAGGGCCAACATCACTCAAACAAACACCTCAAACTCCTAGGGAACACACTTAGCTAAATTACCAAATATACAATAGTTCCATCAGCCTAATTTCATTACCCCTATCTGGACAAAAGCTATCATTATACCATGAAACCTTAAAACCAGGAAATAGACCTCTGACCCTTCACATATCTCGCCCATCTCTCTACTTATCAACACTCTTATGCAAACTAACGTAGTACGGACTATTAAAATGTTAATTGTCAGCCCCTTACTTCACATACTTTAAAAGATATTTCCGAAGCCGCATCGAAAACTGATCGACGAATCGCAAAGGCGACCTCAGTTTCGATCTATTAGTTCGGTACCACACGCTTAACCTTACTCGGAAACGCGAAGTCCTATATTCCGTAAGTATTTTATTGGTTTTCTCGAGAAAAACTCGCTTAGGGAACGAAAAATTTATTTTGCCCCATCTCCTGAGAATTCGAAAGTAACGTCATTTCGTGCCCCAATCGGAGCGAAAGGGGGGACTCTTGAAATTTTTTCACGTTAAATTTCAAAGTGTTCATTAAAAGGCCCGACACCACCAGAAAGTAAAACTAAGGGCGTATAAGCACTCTCCAGCTGCTTTTAGTTTTACCATATCCGAAGCCACTTCAAAAAAAATTAACGACGGATCGCGAAAGGCGACTCGCAGTTTCGATCTATTACTTCGTTAAAACACGCTTAACCTTAAAGTAAGATATTTCAATGGAAAATGTAAAAAAAAAATTTGGATTTTTGGGTTATATATTTTATTTCTCGAAAAGTATAATAGCTACATGAAAACTAATCACATTCGTGGAATCAGCGTAAGATATTTCAATGGTAAATCGAAACAAAATATTTTGATTTTTTTGGTTATTTATTTTTTTACTTGAAAACTGCGATAGATACAAGAAAACTAATAAGATTCGTGGAATCAGCGTATAAAATGTGTATAGAAAATGGCAAAAAAAATCTTTTTTTGATTTTTTTTTTGGTTTTTATTTTATATCTCAAAAACTACGATAGCTACAAGAAAAAAATTAATATTCTTGGAATCAGCGTATGATTGCTTGGTGATTCCACGAATCATATTAGTTTTCTTGTTGCTATCGTAGTTTTTGAGATATAAAAAAATAACCCAATTATAATAAAAACAAATTTTTTGCCATTTTCCATACACATTTGTTACGCTGATTCCACTAACGTTATTAGTTTTCTTGTAGCTATCGTAGTTTTCAAGAAAAAAATAAATAACCAAAAAAATAAAAAATTTTTTTTTCACATTTTCACAACAATTATCTTACTCTGTTTCCACGAATGTTATTAGTTTTCTTGTATCTATCGTAGTTTTCGAGAAAAAAAATAACAAAAAAAATCAAAAAATTTTGTAGTCTATTTTAAATAAATAACCAAAAAAAAAAAATTTATTTTAAATACAAATATCTTACGCTGATTCCACGAATGTTATTAGTTTTCTTGTAGCTACCGTAGTTTTTGAATAAAAAAATTAATAACAAAAAAAATAAAAAAAAATTCCATCTTAAATACAAATATCTTACGCTGATTCCACGAATGTTATTAGTTTTCTTGGAGCTATCGTAGTTTTCGAGAGAAAAAATAAATAACCAAAAAATTTATTTTTACATTTTCAGAACAAATATCTTACGCTGATTCCACGAATGTTATTAGTTTTCTTGTAGACACCCCTCGTTACTTTCCGGGGGTGTCAGGTTGGCACGAAATAACGTTACCTTGTACTTCTCGGGAGATTGAGCAAAATAAAATTTTCGTTCCTTAAGCGAGTTATTTTTTAATGGAACTAAAAAAAAAATTTCGGAGTCTAGGACTTCGCGAAGCCCCGAAAGGTTAGGCGTGTCGTATCGAAATAATAGATCGAAACTGCGCTCGCCTATCGCGATCCGGCGATCAATATTCGAAACGGCTTCAGATAGTCTTATTATTATTATATTTTTGTTAATTTATTCTCCCATAAAACACCGTCTTTTTTAACAAACCATTTTCAATGGATGACTAAATTAAAAAAAATAAAAATAATTATATTTTCTTTCGATAAGTAACTTACACGACACCCATTTCATTCGGAAACGTCGTTGTTAAATAATTTCGAGAGACTAAAAGCGGATGTAAGATGCTTAGACGCCCCTCGTTACTTTCAAGGGGTGTCGAGTTGGCACTAAATAACGTTACTTTGTACTTCTCGGAAGATTGAACAAAATAAAATTTTCGTTTCTTAAGCGAGTTATTTTCTAATGAAGCCAAATAAAAATTATTATGGAGTCTAGGACTTCGCGTAGCCCCGAAAGGTTAAGCGTGTTGGTAACGATCAAACCTGCAGTCGCCTATCTCAATGCGTCGATCAGTTTTTGAAATGGCTTTACGGTAACTTATTGATTATAGATTTTTTCTTAATTTACTCTGCATCCATAAAATACGGTCTATCTTTACAAAATATTCTAGGTGTGACTCAAATTAAAAAAATTAAAAATAGTGTAAAATTTTTTGAATAGGAGTTTCATTGCGGGACCGTTTTTTAACTCGAAATGTCTAATATAAATCGGCTCTCGCCAAGTCGAGCCTTCGGAAAATTTTTTGAAATTTATTTTTTAAATTTTGACTTATGAGCTTCGAGTTAATAAAAGGTCGAATGAACACTATCCTTTTTTAATATATGAATACATCAATATTTGAACAATAATAATAATAATAATAATAATAATAATAATAATAATAATAATAATAATAATAATAATAATAATAATAATAATAATAATAATAATAATAATAATAATAATAATAATAATAATAATATAATATGATATAATAATTGAATAATAATAATAAATAATAATTAATAATATTATATAATAAAATAATAATGATTATAATAAATAATAATGTAATATAAATAACATTGTGGAATCAGCGTAAAGATAACTATTCTGAATATGGAAAAAAAATTGTTTCATTTTTTGGTTATTTATTTTTTTCTCGAAAACTACGATAGCTACAAGAAAACTAATAACATTCGTGGAATCAGCGTAAAATGTATGTTCTGAAAATGGAAAAAGTTTTTTGATTTTTTTGGTTTTTATTTTTTTTCTCGAAAACTACGATAGCTACAAGAAAACTAATAACATTCGTGGAATCAGCGTAAGAAAATTGTTCAGTGAAAAATGAATTTTTTTTATTAATTATTTTTGTTGTTATTTATTTTTTTTCTCAAAACTACGATAGTACAAGAAAACTAATAGGTGGTGAATTATAGTGGGGAAAATAATCTATAATGAAAAAAATTTTTTTTTTTTAAATTTTTGGGCATTTCATTTTTTGCTGTACAATTTTCTAAACCGAATTTCTTCTTTGCGAGAATAGCTAATAACATTCGTGGAATCAGCGTAAGAAAATTGTTCTAAAAATGAAAAAAAAATTTTTTTAATTTTTTGGGATATTTTATTTTTTTTCTCGAAAACTACGATAGCTACAAGAAAACTAATAACATTCGTGGAATCAGCGTGATTATTGTTCTAAAATGTAAAAAAAATATTTTTTGAATTTTTTTGGATATTTTTATTTTTTTTTCTCCGAAACTACGATATGCTACAAGAAACTAATAAACTTCGTTTGGAATCAGGCGTAAGAAAATTGTTCTAAAAATGGCAAAAATTTTTTTTTGATTTTTTGGGGATATTTTTTTTTTTTTATCGAAAACTACGATAGCTACAAGAAAACTAATAACACGTGGAATCAGCGTAGAAATATTGTTGCTGAAATGGCAAAAAAAATTTTTGGTTTTTTAGGGCTATTTTATTTTTTTTCTCAAAAACTACGATAGGTACAAGAAAACTAATAACATTCGTGGAATCAGCGTAAGATAATTGTTCTGAAAATGGCAAAAAATTTTTTTTGATTTTTTGGGGCTATTTTTTTTTTCTCGAAAACTACGATAGCTACAAGAAAACTAATAACACTCGTGGAATCAGCGTAAGATAGTTGTTCAGAAAATATGAAAATTTGTTTTTGGATTTTTTTGGTTATTTATTTTATTTTTCGAACTTTATTTAAAAAGACTTGTTTTTGCATTTTTAAAACAAATTTCTTACGCTGATTCCAAAAAGGTTATTATTTTTTTTGTAGCTATTGTAGTTTTCGAGAAAAAAAAATAAATCACCAAATAAATCAAAAAATTTTTTTTTCCATTTTTAGAACAAATATCTAACGCTGATTCCACGAATGTTATTAGTTTTCTTGTAGACACCCCTTGTTACTTTCCGGGGGTGTCAGGTTGGCACGAAAAAACGTTACCTTGTACTTCTCGGGAGATTGAGCAAAATAAAATTTTCGTTCCTTAAGCGAGTTATTTTCTAAAAAAATTATTTCGGAGTCTAGGACTTCGCGAAGCCCCGAAAGGTTAGGCGTGTCGTAACGAAATAATAGATCGAAACTGCGCTCGCCTATCGCGATCCGGCGATCAATATTCGAAACGGCTTCAGATAGTCTTATTATTATTATATTTTTTTTAATTTATTCTCCCATAAAACACCGTCTTCTTTAACAAACCATTTTCAATAGGTGACTAAATTAAAAATAAATAAAAATAATTATATTTTTTTTCGATAAGCACCTTACAAGACACCCATTTCATTCGGAAACGTCGTTGTTAAATAATTTCGAGAGACTAAAAGCGGATGTAAGGTGCTTAGACGCCCCTCGTTACTTTCAAGGGGTGTCGAGTTGGCACTAAATAACGTTACTTTGTACTTCTCGGAAGATTGAACAAAATAAAATTTTCGTTTCTTAAGCGAGTTATTTTCTAATGAAGCCAAATAAAAATTATTATGGAGTCTAGGACTTCGCGTAGCCCCGAAAGGTTAAGCGTGTTGGTAACGATCAAACCTGCAGTCGACTATCTCAATGTTTCGATCAGTTTTTGAAATAGCTTTAGGTAATCTTATTATTATATATTTTTTTTAATTTACTCTCCCATAAAATACCGTCTTCTTTAACAAAATATTTTCTAGGTGTGACTAAATTAAAAAAATTAAAAATAGTGATAAAAATTTTCGATAGTGACTTTTCATCGGGACCTTTTTTAACTCGAAAGTCTAATTCAAAATCGCTCTCCACAAAGTCGAATTTTGGGAAATTTTTGAAATTTTTTTTTTTAATTTGACTGTAGACTTGAGTTATAAAAGGTCGCAAATAGATAAACGTCTTATTTGAGACGATAATAATGAATAATAATAATAGAGATATATAATAATAATATCAATAATTATAATTAATAATTAATTAATAATATAATTATAATTAATATATAATAATAATAATAATTATAATGAATATAATAATATAATATATAATAATAATATTAATCAATAATTTTAATAATAATATATAATATTAATTAATTTATGAATAATAATATAATAATAATATAATATATAATAATAATAATAATAAATAATAATAATATAATAATATATAGATATAATATATAATAATATAATAATTGATAATAGTAATAAAAGTAATAATAATAATATATATAAAATAATATAATAATAGTAATATAAATACATTTGTGGTCATGGATCAATAAATAATTGTTCTAAAAACAAATGTGGAAAAAAAATTTTTTTGGTTATTTATTTTTTCTCGACAATAGCGATAGTCTACAAGAAAACTAAATATTTCGTAGGATCAGCGTAAAATATATGTTCTGAAAATGGAAAAAGTTTTTAGATATTTTTGGTTTTTATTTTTTTTTCGAATAACATGGGGGGACCTTACGATAGCTACAAGTAAACTAATAACTTCTGGAATCAGCGTAAAATTATTAAACAATGGAATTTTTTTTATTATTTATTATTTGGTTATTTATTTATTTTCAAAACTACGATCGATTTTTTTTGCTACACAAGTAAAACTATAACATTCGTAGGAATCAGGCGTTAAATATTGTTCCGGAATAGAAAAAAAATAAAAATTCTTAAACAATTTTTTGGGTTATTTATTTTTTTCTCGAAAACTACGATACTAAAAAAACTAATTACATTTTGTGAAATAAAGTAAAATGTTCGTTCCGGAAATCGAAATTTTAATTTTTTTTATTGGTTAGTGTTATGGAATTCGGATCTGAACACTATTTGAAGCTATTCAGAAACTAATTACATTCGTATGAATTAGGGTAAATATTTGTTTCGCAAAATGATTTTTTTATTATTTATATTATTTTTTATTAATTTATTTCAATTTTCTTTTGCTGCAAAACGTACGTATAGCTACAAGAAACTAATACATTCGGTGAATCAGCGTAAAATATTGTGTTCCGAAAATGGAATAGAAATTTTTTTGATTTTTTAGGTTATTTATTTTTTTTCCGAAACTAAGATAGGTCAGATCAGAAAACTAAAAACATTCGTGGATCAGCGTAAGAATTTTTCGCGAAACTGGAATGGAAGAAATTGTTGGATTTTTTGGTTATTTATTTTTTTTCGAAAACTAGATACTTTTTAGGGATATGAGCAAGATAAAATTTCCGTTCCTAAGGCGAGTTATTTTCTAACAAAAATTTTTTTAGCGAGTGTAGGACTTCGCAAAGCCCCGTAAGTTTAAGAGTCGTAACGAAGTAATAGATCGAAACTGCTGTTGACTATCGCGATCCGTCGATCAGTTTTGGAAGCGGCCTAGAAATCTTATTATATTTTTTTTAATTTACTCTCCCATAAAATACCATCTTCTTTAACAAACCATTTTTTGGGGGTGAGTAAATTAAAAAACAAAATTAAAATTTTTTCGATAAGTACCTTACACGACACCCATTTCACCAGGAAACGTCGTTGTTAAATAATCTCGGGAGACTAAAAGCGGATGTAAGGTGCTTAGACGCCCCTCGTTACTTTCCGGTAGTGTCAGGTTGGCAAGAAATAAGGTTACTTTGTACTTCTCGGGAGATTGAGCAAAATAAAATTTTCGTTCCCTAAGCGAGTTATTTTCTAAGCAAAAAAAAATATTATGGAGTCTAGAACTTGGCGAACACCCGTAAGGTTAAGCGTGTCGAAACGAAGTAACAGAAAACTGCGGTCACCTATCTCGATGCGTCGCGTAATTGATTTTTTTTGGTTTCTTTATTAAAAAAAACTCCCTTAAGGAACGAAAAAATTATTTTGCAGTCTATATCTTTCGAAACATGATGCAACAGATTTAATTCGTTGATTTAGCAAAATAAAATTAAATTTGAATATTTATTTTATTTAAATTATTTTGTGCTTAATAATCAAAAATAAATAAAGCTTTTAAAATATATTTTTAATATCAATTGTCAGCTATGCAAAATTTAATTAAATTGAAATATTTTTGCTAAATAATATTGTTTTGCTTAATAGTCAAAAAAAATAAAGTTTTAAAATAAATATTTGTAATTTAATTTGTCAACTAAGCAAAATTTTATTAAATTGCGATATTTGTTTTTCTTAAATATGTTTTGCTTAATAATCAAAAAAAAATCAAGCTATTAAAATTTATTTTGAATATAATATGTCAACTAAGCAAAACCTAAATAAAATATAACAATGGTTTATTTAAATTAATAAAAATGGAATATTTTGTTTTTCGCAATACTTTTTGCCAACTAAGCACAATTTAAATAAATTGAACTAACTTTGGTAAATAATAATGTTGTGCTTAATAGTCAAAAAAATAGTTTAAAAAAAAAAAATTTCCTAGAATTTGTTACCTAAGCAAAATTTAAATAAATTGTGATATTTGTTTTTTTTAATATGTTTTGCCTAATAATCAAAAAAATTCAAGCTTTTAAAATGTATTTTGATTATAATATGTCAGCTAAGCAAAATCTAAATAAAATAGAACAATGGATTATTTTAAATTAATTAAATTGGAATATTTTGTTTTTCGTAATACTTTTTGCTTACTAATCATAATAAATCAATCTGACGTAACACTTTTCGTCTATAAAAGAGAATTTTTCGCTGCAAGGGTGTCATAGTTAATTTAAACGCACAACGAGGTGCTTCTTAGGCGAACAGAACATACGACGACTTACTACTAATAATAGGAGCTTCTGTAACCCTCGCTCCTTTTGATCATTTGGTTTACGCGACGACCGAATCTCGCCATCGGCTTTTTATCAATCGAGAACCCATCAGAGAAATTCAAACGGAAATCGAATCTCGACAGCTCGCCGAATTGAATATTCCATGTGGAGTTCTTTGAAAATTCACGAGCTCTTTTCACTCTACGTTTACTATTTTTTTAAAATAATGTTGTACACCATTACTATTCTCATGCTAATAAAAATTGTTTAAAAAAAATTGTATTTTCATTCCTTCATTATACCTTCTTTATTAAAAGAAACTAAGGCCGCCATATCTTCGTGTCTAATTTTGTTATTCGTTAGTTAATCATATATATTTTGGTTAATAATAAAAACGAACGTGTTTGCAATATAATTTGTGGAAAAAAATTAATTAAACTGGAATATAAAGAACACTTTGAAAATTAACGTGGAAAAAACTATAGGGTTCCTTCCCCTTACGCTCCCATCGGGGCACGAAATAACGTTACTTTCGACTTCTCGGGAGATGGGACAAAATAAATTTGTCGTTCCATAAGCGAGTTTTTCTTGAGGAAACCGAAAAAAGTTACAGAATCTAGGACTTCCAGTAGCCAAGTAAGGTTGAGCGTGTTTTAACGAAGTAACAGATTGAAACTGCGGTCCCCTTTCGCGATCCCTCGATCATTTTTTCGAAGCGGCTTTGGATATCGTAAAACTAAAAGCAGCTGGAGAGTGCTTATACGCCTCTCGTTACTTTAAATGGGGTGTCGGGCCTTCTAAAGAACACTTTGAAAATCAACGTGAAAAAATCTCAAGGGTTCCTTCATCATTACGCTCCGATCGGGCAACCAAATAACGTTACTTTCGACTTCTCGAGAGTTATGGCAAAATAAATTTTTCGTTCCCTAAGCGAGTTTTTCTCGAGGAAGCCAAAAAAAAAAAATACGGAATCTGTCTGGACTTCGAGTTGCCGAGTAAGGTTAAGCGCGTGGTAAAGAAGTAATAGATCGAAACTGTGGTCGCCTATCGCGATCCGTCGAGCATTTTTCGAAGCAGTTTCGGATATCGAGCAACTAAAAGCAGCTTAGACGCCCCTCGTTACTTTCCATGGGTGTCGGGCCTTCTATTGAAAACTAACGTGAAAAAATCTCAAGAGTTTCCCCCTTAAGTCCGATCGGGGCACGAAATGACGTTACGTTCGACTTCTCGGGAGTTGGGCAAAATAAATTTTTCGTTCTCTAAGCGAGTTCTTCTCGAGAAAACAAATAAAATACTTACAGGAATCTAGGACTTCGCGTTGCCGAGTAAGGTTAAGCGTGTGGTAACGAAGTAATAGATCGAAATTGTGGTCGCCTATCGCGATCCGTCGATCAGTTTTTGAAGAGGCTTCGGATATCGAGAAACTAAAAGCAGCTGGAGAGCGCTTAGACGCCCCTGTTTACTTTCCTGTGGTCTCGAGCTTTCTGGGAACACTTCTAAAACTACGCTCCAGTCGTAGCACGAAATATCGTTACATTTTACTTCTCCGGAGATGGAGCAAAATAAATTTTTCGTTCCTTAAGCGAGTTTTTTTTCGAAGAAAACAAAAAATTAATTACGGAATTTAGGAGTCCACGTAGTTCATTAAGGTCCTGCGTGTCGTAACGAAGTAATCGATAAAAACTGCGGTCGCCTATCGCGATTCGTCGATCAGTTTTCGAAGCGGCTTCAGATATGGAAAAACTAAAGGCGGCTGTAGTGAGCTTAGACGCCTATCGTTAATTTTCGGGTGTGTCGGGCCTTCTAAAGAACGTTTTGAAAATTAACGTAAAAATCCCTAAAGGTTCCCTCCTATCGGACACGAATTACCGTTACTTTTTACTTCTCGAGAGATGGGGAAAAATAAGCTTTTCGTCCCTTAAGAGAGTTTTTTTCGAAGGAAACCAAAAAAATAATTACGGAATCTAGGATTTCGCGAAGCCCCGTAAGTTTGAGCGTGTCGTAACGAAGTAATAGATCGAAACTGCAATCGCCTATCGCGATCCGTCGATCAGTATTCGAAGGTCTAAGTGCTAAAAAATAAAATCTCCCAAAGAAAATAATTCACAAAAATTTTTTAAGTCGAAATTATTTTTCGGAATTTGCACTTAGACCTTCGACTTACACCAGTCCCCTACCCGGCGTCACTATATGACGTCATAATCGGTTTGACGATAGTCCAAGCTTAAGAAAATGGTATTTGAAAGCGTTCAACCGCTTTCGAGATTCCCGTAAGGCGACACTATATCATAGTGACGTTTCGAAGGGTACCGAAAAACGTCCTAAAGTGATCGGGCGACACCTTTTAGAGTGACAATTCGAAGGGAACCGAAAAACGACCTAACGTGATCGCGCGACACCTTTTAGGCCTCGTTACTTTCCGGGGGTGTCGGGTTGGCACTAAATAACGTTACTTTGTACTTTTCGGGAGATTCAGCAAAATAAAATTTTCGTTACTTAAGCGAGTTATTTTCTTATGAAACAAAAAAAAAAATTACCATGGAGTCTAGAACGTCGCGAACCCCCGTAAGGTTAAGCGTGTCGTAACGAAGTAACAGAAAACTGTGGTCGCCTATCTCGATGCGTCGCGTAATTGATTTTTTTTTTTGGTTTCTTTATAAAAAAAACTCGCTTAAGGAACGAAAAAATTATTTTGCAGTCTACATCTTTCGAAACCTGATGCAACAGATTTAATTCGTTGATTTAGCAAAATAAAATTAAATTTGAATATTTATTTTATTTAAATTATATTGTGCTTAATAATCAAAAATAAATAAAGCTTTTAAAATATATTTTTAATATCAATTGTCAAATATGCAAAATTTAATTTGTCAATTGAAATATTTTTGCTAAATAATATTGTTTTGCTTAATAGTAAAAAAAAATAAAGTTTGAAAATATATATTTGTAATTTAATTTGTCAACTAAGCAGAATTTTATTAAATTGCGATATTTGTTTTTCTTAAATATGTTTTGCTTAATAATAAAAAAAAATCAAGCTAATAAAATTTATTTTGAATATAATATGTCAACTAAGCAATATACCAATGGTTTATTTAAATTAATAAAAATGGAATATTTTGTTTTTCGCAATACTTTTTGCCAACTAAGCGCAATTTAAATAAATTGAAATAATTTTGGTAAATAATAATGTTTTGCTTAATAGT
>JABUQX010053537.1:0-26366 GCA_015478945.1 Trachelipus rathkii
TTGTTCCAATTCATTCCATTCCATTCTTTTCCCTTCCTCTCCACTATATATATATATATATATATATATATATATATATATATATATTTATTTTCATTATTTATATATATATATATATATATATATATATATATATATATATAATATATATATATATATATATATATATATTTTTATCAACTATATATGTATGTATATATAATATATATATGTAATAATATTTTTATTTTCATTATTTATGTATATATGTAATATCAATATGTATGTAATAATATGTATGTGTATGTATGTAATAATATGTATGTATGCTGTGTGTATGTATTTCCCATGGTGTCTTAATCAGGGATGCGTAGAGGTAATTGCGCATCCTTAGGCTCGTCCTCTTGACATCTATCGCCCCGCCTCCTTTAATAGCATTAACGAATCACATTGGCGAATTGTAATATTTACATTATTTGCATTTTTATGGTCTATGTAATTAGGTAAAATTTAATTAGCTCTTTGGAGAAACACACGAAGACCTTTTACAGTATGAAGATATAAAAGGATTATCTTTCTAAAGATGTTTCTTTAAGATATAAAAAGAATAAACCATTTTATGGCCTATGTAATTAGATAAAATTTTAATTATCTTAATCTCATTTGAGAAAAAACAAATAAAATACTTTTGGCCAGATGGAGGCTCATAAAGAAGGGAAACCATTTTTATGGTCTATGTAATTAGGTAAAATTTAATTAGCTCTTTGGAGAAACACACGAAGACCTTTTACAGTATGAAGATATAAAAGGATTATCTTTCTAAAGATGTTTCTTTAAGATATAAAAAGAATAAACCATTTTATGGCCTATGTAATTAGATAAAATTTTAATTATCTTAATCTCATTTGAGAAAAACAAATAAAATACTTTTGGCCAGATGGAGGCTCATAAAGAAGGGAAACCATTTTTATGGTCTATGTAATTAGGTAAAATTTAATTAGCTCTTTGGAGAAACACACGAAGACCTTTTACAGTATGAAGATATAAAAGGAATAATATATTTTTAATTATAAAAATACTTGAATAAAATTATCCTTTTACTGACGGGTAATATATTTTTAATTATAAAAATACTTTTATCTGTTTACACAGTATAAGGAATATTCGAAGGCTTGTCCATAATTATGCAGATTTAAAAGTACCCCATCTTCGAAAGCTCTCAAGTCCGCCCCCTAAGAGGGTGTTACTGCATCCTGGCGGCCCGCCCACAGTTCCCCATGTAAGCTATAAAAACAGCCGGAGCTGGCTATTCAGCATCAAAAGTGTATCTACTTCATAGTGAAGAAAAGTCACTCACTCTCTCTCTCCTATATAAAAATTCAGTGCTCCATTTAACAGTGTATTTCAAAGCAGCAAATTTCATCACCCTAATGCAATTATTTTACAAACCTTATTAAATTGTCCCCTAAAATCCCTCATAGTATTATATATATATATATATATATATATATATATATATATATATATATATATATATATATATATATATATATATATATATATCTAAAAATTGGTGCTCATTTTACACTTTATTTATAAAGCTTGGCTTAAAAGTTTCATCACATAATGCAATTGTTTTACAAGCCTTATTAAATTATTAATCCTCATAATTATTATATATATATATATATATATATATATATATATATATATATATATATATATATATATATATATATATATATATATATATATATATATATATATATATCTTATTAATCAAAATTTATATATATATCTCTCTCTCTCTCTCTCTCTCTCTCTCTCTCTCTCTCTCTCTCTCTCTCTCTCTCTTATATATATATATATAAATTAATTAACTCATTTAAAATTAATATTTTATCAGCAACAAGTTCATCCTGTCACAGGTATTTTAAGACTTAATAAATTATTCCATCCTCATAAGTATTATATATATATATATATATATATATATATATATATATATATATATATATATATATATATATATATATATATATATATATATATATATATATGTATATATATATATATATATATATATATATATATTTATATATATATATATATATATATATATAAGAATTTGGTGCTCATTTAAGGTGTATTTTATCAAAGCAACCAAGTTTCACCATTCCTCTCTCTCTCTCTCCATTGTCCATTCCTTTCCATTCCACCTGTCCTTCCTGTGTCCATCCTCTCTCTTTTTCTCTATAGGTCTCGTTCTATAAATATATATATATATATATACTTTTTTCATATATATATATATATATATGCTGTATACATGTATGTCTGTATCTAATATGTAATGTGTATAAAGTCTTTCGATTTCCATTTTGGAGTTGTGTCTATCGCTTTCCGTTCATCAACGTTATCTAATTCCTTCCATTCCAATTCACCTTCCATTCCTTTCAATCAGATATGGTTTACATTTATTTATATCCTTCTATTTTTCATTTCTCCTTTCATTTATTTTATTTTTTTTTTATCCTCTCAATATATATATATATATATATATGCTCTCATATATATATATATATATATATAATATATATATATATAATAATATTTTGTCATTGCTTTATGTATGTATAATATGTATGTAATATGTTGTTTTTAGGTGCTTTGTGTGTGTATGTGTGTGTGTGTGTGTGTGTGTGTGTGTAATGTGTGTGTGTGTGTTTTTGATTGATTAATTGCTTTTGTGTGTGTGTGTGTGTGTGTGTGTGTGTGTGTGTGTGTCAATGTGTGTGTGTATATATATAGGCCGAAAAATATTATTATGCTATAGTTTTCTTTTTAAAATAAAAGGTATACAATGAGGAATTATACACTGAAACGCTATTATAAAAATATTCTTTTATTGAGTAA
This sequence comes from Trachelipus rathkii, assembly GCA_015478945.1. Lineage (NCBI taxonomy): Eukaryota > Metazoa > Arthropoda > Malacostraca > Isopoda > Trachelipodidae > Trachelipus > Trachelipus rathkii. The sequence goes on from JABUQX010053537.1 coordinate 2,896, forward strand.
AATTACATCATTTTTAGAATTTCATGAATAATAATAAAATCATTGAGTACGAGATTTCTCGCTGAGAATACATTAACGAGATCTTCAAGAGAGCGCTTTTTAAGTAAGCGTTGTAAAAAGTAAACGGTATAGAGTTCACATATCTGCGACGGGAATGATTGCATCGGAAACGATAAGGTTTTCTTGTAATTAAATTATTTAATTTTAAGTTTTATTATTTACAATGAAAAAATATCCCTTTGATTTTTACGCTTCTGCGTCTTTCTTTTGCGTTTTTTACGTAGCTTACGTTTCTTATTTGCCATCCTTTTTGTATCATGTCCAGAAGAGGCCACCTGCTGTCGCCTCCTCTTCTTCTTTTTCTTTGTTATTGCTCGTGGTTGTTTTTTTCTTGTGCGCTTAACACTTCTTTTTCGGCGCTTTAATCCTTGCCCAGTCATTTTTTTCCTGATTTTGCGTTTAACGTCATTTAGCATTTCGTCGGAAGCGTCTGCCAGTCTACGTTTTAAGGATATCTTTGCATCCTCGCCGCTGGCGATATCGTGCAAAGTTCCTATACCTGCCTTTACAGCTTTTTTTCCTATATAGCTTCCGCTGCGTTTCAAAAGAGGCATGGCACCTCTCAAGAGCCGGGCAAAAAATCCAGATACGCCATACCCGCGCTGTAATCTTGAGCCAACGAAGTACTTCTCAACCTTCATGTTCAACAACTAGAGGTTTTCTTTCATCTAACCTTGCAGTATAGGAGATAGTTATTGAATGAGTGTAAACCGACTATACACTGCTTTAAATAGGTGTAACCCAACCCTCTCAAGTTTGATCTACAACCATTCAGTATAAAGTCTAGTAATATCTTTTCCTCCTTACATGCATTTTACAAATTAGACTGCCCGGTGTAAATCGGAATGCCATTCCCTCTACGTCTTTAATATAGATCCTTATAGAGCTAATTTGTGCTTTACTTAGCGGCAGGTAATGAACATTCGGAAAGGTGATTACCTTATCAGTAAGGTGAACCACCCGTAACAAAGGGGCTGTAACATTCCCCACATACTGATGTGAAACAAGATCGGTGTAGATGTAAGCCATACCAGGTCGGCTGAGCATCTCGGAGGGGGTACATGTATAATGCAGCACTCGGTCCGCGTCATCTTTTTGTTCATGCCAAGTTAAGGGTTTATTCTCCACAGAAAGTATAACCCTCTTCAGCATAGTAGGGATATCATGAAGTATATCCAGTTCACCATACCGCTTACGAATATGTTTTCTTTGCCATGGTGATCGCTCGAGAAAAAACATGGCACGATCTCGCAGGTTTACACTTGCTTTTGATCTTAAAGATATTATTACTTTATCTTCATTGGCTCGCATGTCAGTTTTGTATAGCAAATCCTTACACATAATACTCACATCAAAGAGTTCGTTTAAATGACTGAAAATAGCAGGTACTGATTTAAAATATGCTTTTCGCAGAGCAAATTCTTCAATGAAGTATTCTTTTGTAGCAAATGTATCCGTATTTACCTTTTTGGCCGTTGTAGTCCTTTTCAGAAAACGGGTACCTTCCACTTGTAATATAGTTTCAACACATTCTACACTTCTGTATACCTTCATCCAGAATAGATTGGATGGTAAATTTTCTATGTCTGTATTTAATATCATTTCACATAATCCCACCTCATAAGCAGTTCGTTCAAGGTAAACATGGTTAACTAGTTCAGTTGTGAAATCAGCTAGTTTATTATCAGGATGTAAATCCGTGGATGCTGAAGATGGCAGAGTTAAATAAAAGTGATCTGCACTCTCCATGATTATAATATCAACTGATTAATGATTCTTAACTTCACTTGCTTTTATATAAGTATTAAACTTAGCAGGATACCCCCTCCATTTCACCAGTACCTGTTTATTTTTTCCTTTACCTTTTACACCTAATATTTTTTCAATTTTATATTCGTGAGTTGCAGGATTGAACCTTACTTTTTGTATTTCTTGTTTATAAAATCCCCCTTTTATCTTTTCACCATTTAAATCCTCCAGATAATATAACTTTAAACTATCACGCCGGAGTGTTCGGATATTGTGAACTTTAAAAACCTCCGTAGTCCATCCAGCTTCATATCCTTTTCTGAATCTTTCTTCGGTCCGTGATACTCTTACATAATCGTCCACCTTTATTCCTGAGTTATCTTTTATTTTGTTTTCTTTCGCTACCCTAGGCGCTGTATAGCTTCTAGTTTTCGTCATTTCTAAAGGAGTTGACTTTATAGTTCTATGGTAAGACCTGTTATAAGAATAGGCGAGATCGTCCAGTATATCAATATATTTAAAAGTATTCATTTTAGTAAAATACCTATGCATGCGTTCTTTAATAGTACGCTGTACTCTTTCAACTATAGCAGCTTTGTTTACGGAAAATGTATTGTAATAGCTTATACCATACTCCCAGAGCAACTCCTGAAACTCCCTACCCTTGAACTCCATTCCTGAATCTGTCCAGAATGATTTAGGTGTTCTCCGTTCGTACTTTATAATTTCAAGTACTGCTTTGGCTACTGTAGCTGACTTTTTATCTTTTAAGGGTTTCAACCATAGGTATCTAGAGTATACGTCAATAGTAAAAAGTACGTATTGAAACCCGTCATTATAAGAACTATATTTAATTCCTTCTTCCATCCATGCCCCCCCTCTTCATTCCTTCATTCCCATTCCTCTTTATCCACCCTTCCTTCTTCCTCTCTCTATCTCCACTATGAGAGATATATATATATATATATACATATAATCTCTATATATATATATATATATATATATATATATATATATATATATATATATATATATATATATAAAATATAAAAATAATAAAATAAAAATAATAAAAATAAATAAATAAATATAAATAATAAATAAAATAAATAAAATAAATAAAAATAAAATTAAATAAAAATAATATAAAATTAAATAATAAATAAAATAATGAAAATATATATATATATATATATATATATATATATATATATATATATATATATATATATATATATATATATATATATATATATATATATATATATATATATATATATATATAAAAATAACAAAAATAAACGTAAAAAAGAATGTTGAATATAAACATTTTGTTTACACTGATACGATAATATTTAGAGCATTATTTTAGTAATAATAATAATAATATGGTAGGACATTACTTTAGTAGCCACATCTAGAATTGCCTGAGTTGCTTCAACGTAGGAATCTAATCCTACCCTTCCTTCCCCCGTAATGAACATATACATTTCTGCAGCTGATATCTTCAGAGTATGATTTTTATATCGGTCGGTAGTCATTTCCTCATTCCAAACTGCAGTAAAACGATTAAGGTCAACGATCTCTAGCATCTTAGTGACGTTGTTAGAGTTAAACAAAAAACTGTCACAGTATGTATTATAAACTATTCGGTATCCGGTGTTTATGAGATCTTCCAGTGTATTCGTATCTTCTAATCTATGTAGGAATTCTTCGTTCATCTTTAGGAACAACTCGATGGATTCTTTACCACTTATTGTAACTGCGTGAACGCTTGGTGAGAAAACAGATGACGCATTAGCGTTACGGCGCAACCAGCACCCTATATGCACGCGGGGAACGTTTTCATGTAAGGAGAAAACCAAGGTTAAACGCTTGTGATCTTCATGGCTCCCGTGTGATATAGTCATCCCCCATTCATTTAACAAACTGAGGTTTATGTAGTCTTTAGCTACCCAGTCCGAAACAGCTTCCATGATAACGCTGAGACTTTCTACAGAGATGAACAAAGGCTTATTATAAGCTGGTTGTGGGGATAAGCAGGTAATGTAGCGATCCCCCGATGGCCTTCTTCTAAAACGCAGGATGACAGCGCAATGCTGATGGACCACAGACCATGATGCTAACTCACTGATCGTAATATTTCTAACTAGGCACGTCATTTTGGTCGTAACACAACTACTAACCACAGGAAGGAAGGAATACAAATATATGGTTTGCCAGAGCAGGCGTGGGGTTTATATACATGAATAAGAGGTGGGCGGAGCTTATCTAGCTCCGCCCCCAATTACTGTCTTGCGGTCCCTCAGCCATTCATATGATTAGGCTTAAGAGTTATGATGGTGAAACATAAGAGGCGGAGTTACACTTTTAGGCCTAATTGAGTTCTTGTATATACAAGAATGATCCTGTGTATTCCTGTATATCCTTGCACGATTCTGTTTCTGCATATTTTATGATGAGAGGGATTCAGCTGTATCTTTGTATTCAAATGCCGTAATGTATATTACATTCTTAACCAGTTTCGCGCTAATTCATTTCCTTTTGTTCTTATTACTTGGGGACTACTTATTGTTTTGCTCTTACGATGTAATATTCCGGTCGTTCATTAGGAACTACAGGTTCCGATACCGATGACTGATAATGATTTTCCAAATCCTGGAGCCTCTGCTTATTATTAATTAAACTCCTAGGGAAATTAATACCCTGTAGTTCACGTTTAATGGCGTCCCAACCTGGTATAGGCTTCTTTTTCCAGTCTCGAATTAAGTCTGAGACTAAGTCTACTATATTTGAACCCTGCAGAGGCCGTTCATTTTGGCTTCTTCCCCGAATTCGTTCCAATTTAACTGATCTTTTAAAGTATCATATAATGCGTTTCCTTTATTTTTCAATGTAGGAGGTAAGCTGTTTTCTAAAACCTTTTTAAAATCCTTTCTTTCATATTCCATCTGCGGAACTTCATTTGAAATAGGAAGCATTCCTGTATACTTGTCTTTGACTTCTAATAATTTTTGTAATATTTCCTGATATTTCATCCTTTTCACGTCTACATTAACTTTTGAAGATAATATATCTGCTAATTCCTTTTCAAAAATACGTATCTGTTCTACGCGGGGATCAAGAAGTGTTTCGGGCAGTGGTTGAGGAAAAACCAGAGAATTATCCTGTCGAAGGGGATTACTACAGCCTTCTTCATTCTTACGCGTGATTCTCTGTTAACAGTTTAGACAACAAAGGACCAACTACGGAGAAGAGTAATGGAAGGAAAACTCCTCCTCCCTGTTGTAACAGTTTCTTTTTATGCTTTAAATTCTTATTCGTCTTAACTTTACGGACAAGTTTACGAATGATGTGCTGTGACGACGTAACTTTCTCTTCTGACCAGTTTTCAATGGTATGACATTTTTTTATGTTAAACCATTGGTCATAGATACAGTTTACAAATGAGTGTTTTAGTAATTTCTCTTTTTTCTTTTACTGGTTTCTTATAATTTTCATCAGCGGTAAAATATTTCTTTATTTGCATTCTCAGGAATATAAATGGTTTCAGATTTCGGAAGGTGGGAATGTTGAAGTTGCCGGGCAACACTCTGTATGTTTAGGGTGAAGTTCGCATCAAATAGCAAATGGGGATCAAATGCTCTTCTCTCTTTTAAAGAACTCACCAACTGAGAGGAACATTGACTAGCTAACACGATTGATCCTGACTCATGTCGTCTCTGGCCGAAAAGAATCAAGTACTGTGTTCAATGGGTCTACCTTAAGCACTTTGGTGAAAATATTCCTGGGTTATAAGAACACGAGATATTTGAATGATGAGAATCGCTGTAAATGTTTCAGCTATCAATATTCTGTATTTTGCGGGTCAGTATTATAACCTTATAATCTTTATGTTCTCTAACGATTTTACGTCATAGATACCTTCATGGAAATGAATAAGGTTTTTATATTCGTTAAACTTTGCCTGAAATACGTTATAGCACCATATTATTTTCACAGGTCGCTCTTCAAATATCTCTAATTCACTTAATAATTTTAGTATTGCAAATGTTTTTCCGCATCCAGTTGGACCGGCTATAAGACACGTAGCAGGTGTACGGAACATGAATTTATCCACGTCCTCCATGGTAGCTATTAGTTCAGTAAGGATGTAGTATACATAGATTTCCTTTAAATGTTGCGCCACGCTTCAAAGTTTCGTTCTGTGCTTATTTCCAAACGACTTACTCTTTCAGAAAGCTTTGCAAATATGCCACTCGTTTAAGGTCGTTTTCAATAGGTATGCTCTTGGTACATGTGCACCATCTCCTAATATATGTGAAAGATCACGTATAGGGAAATCATAGTATGTTTGAGTTCTGATCCATCGGTGACAAGTTCATTGTTTTAAACATTGAAATAAATTTATACATATCTATGGATCTCAGAAATTCATGGTATCTTCAAGGTTATCCGTAAGCGACGCTGATATGACAGGCTGATACAGAATATAATCAACGCAATATTTACGTGGATTGCTCAACATTTCTGCTCCCGCGCTCTAATAACACCCTCTTGCAGATCTGGTGCTGCTCTGCTAGCTGTTTGTGTTCGGCGAAATTCATACCGTGTGGTTAGAAATGTTACCCACATGTTATACGCTCTCCATACTCTTACCTCAGCTACAGTTAATGCCATGTTTCATTAAGAAACTTGATGAGAATTGAGTTGATTTGGGTTTCCTCTTCGCATCGTGATAACTACTTTGTTCCGGTCGGCTGGGCGGTGGTTACTGCACTGCGAGAATGAATGTTCCCGGTATGTAAAACCCATACATTAAATGGACCTTCTGTATTCATAAATACCGCTTGGATTTACTATAGTTTGTGGGTGCCAATTTTTACGTGTAAAACACTGCCATCAGGTTCTTTTATAAACAATTGGAAACTCCTTTGGTCGGCGTTTCTCCCACTGGCTATTAATGTATAGAGATGAAACGGTTAAGTCTGAGCATGATGAATGAAAATAGCAAGGTTCTTTGCACGAAGGTTCGATAACACTTCTTCCTTGCTTGAAGGTTACAAGGGAACTGAGGGCTCATCAGAATATATATAGCCTTATCTACAAGAGGTGTGATATTATATTCTATTCATTCGTAGGAAAGCTTTTGAGGCGATAGGATGCATTTCTTAACCAGTGCATCTCATGGCTGTTGTAAATCAGAATTAAATCTTTTCAATGTTCCGCCAACTCAAGTGAGTCTGCTTAACAGCAATTACGTATCTATCAACCCTACTCACTCGATTACCAATAGCGATGCACCTTTAGAGTTTATAGTAACTGGATCGGGGGACTTTTACATCGATCCCAACATCCATTTATACTTGAAAGTGAAACTTTTATCAGAGGACGGAAGCGATCTACCTATATCTGATGATCATGTCGTTTACACTGAGAGTAACTTCCTGTATACAGCTTTCAGCCAACTGGAAATATTCCTTAATGAAACACCTGTTAATTCAGCTACAGCCTTATACCCATACAAATGCTACATCAACAATCTTTTAAACTTTAGTGAAGATGCGAAACAATCCCACCTGCAATCCTGTGGGTTCTACAGCTTTAAAGATGTAGATAAGCATATTGACAGGGCCGCGAAATCTCCAAATAACACATATGAATTCGACTAATGGGCGATCTACTTAATCAGGAGCGACTTCTACTCCCCGGGGTGGAACTTAAGTTGAAATTGACTAGAGCAGCTCCGCAGTTTGCATTGAAAGTAAGCACTAAAAGTGGTGCTACGAGTACTCCACCATCCCCAATTTTCAAATTGCTGGAGACCTATATTTATGTACGCAAAGTGAAACTCACTGCCAACAGGCATCTTGAAGTTGAAAAATCACTTCTTTCATCGACCGCAAAGTACCCCCTGATACGTGTGGAGACTAAGATTTTTAACTTTACACCTGGATTATCAAATATTAACATTCCCAACATTGTTAATGCTACTCTACCCTTGAAAGTTGTAGTAGGTATGCTTGAGCATACAGCTGTAGTAGGCAAGTATAAAAAGCCATCCTTTAAATTCCAACATTTCAATGTAAAACGGATCAGTCTTCAAATCGATGGCCATTCACACGGTAGGGATTACGAAACGTCTTATAGCAACATTCCTTATGAGTCGCTGTGCTCTCGGCCTTTCTACGACCTGATAGCTCAAACTGTACAGTGTAGTGATACAGGAACGGGCATTACACTACAAGATTACGTTGACAATTCTAATTTATATGCTTATGAACTAACAGCCGACCTTTCTTCGTCTGCCTCTACGCATTTAAGCGCTGTAACGAGTGGATCCTTAGGACTGAATTTAAATTTTGCGTCGAGCTTACAGGTTCCTGTTTCAGTCTTGGTCTATATGGAATACCAAAGTCTCATTGAACTAGACAGAGTTAGAAACGTGCTTCTAACCGGATAACCATGAACGAGTCCGAACTTGGCGTATTACTGGTGTCAGTAAGGGGTTTCAAGCACACGTATGCCAGTAATGAATTAGAAGATATAAAAATAAGAGTAAACGAAGGGTTGATATTTAACACTTCACCAAGATGGGAAACTGCTCAGGGTCATTGGGCTGTACTATACAAACTTGATGAAAACTGTATGATTCTAGTTGATTCACTGCATCAATCGACGTTATATTCATCCCCTTATATAAAGCAATTCTAAGAAACAATAATTCAAACTACATGAAAACCTTAACGTTTCCGATACAATCATACTCGTCACAGCTATGTGGACTCTATGCCGTTTACTTTTTACAAGGATTACTTAAAAATCGCACTCTTGAAGATCTCGTTAATGTATTCTCAGCTAAAAACCCAATACTCAACGATTTTATTATTGTTCAGGAAATTCTAAAAATGATGTAATTTTACTCAATAAAAGAATATTTTTATAATAGCGTTTCAGTGTATGATTCCTCATCGTATTCCATTTATTTTAAAAGAAAACTATAGCGTATAATAATATTTACGGAATATATATATATATATATATATATATATATATATATATATATACTGCTATATATATATATATATATATATATATATATATATATATATATATATATATATATATTAGATTTAAGACAATGTTCCTCATTTGGCACACATATGTAAACTTTAAAGAGTACTAGTTAACCTTTACGCACATTAGGCTTAAAATATATACCCTAAGGGCTAAATTCTTGCATATAAAAACCTTGACGTCAAGGTATATTTAGTCAGAGGAGTGTTTTGGGACTGCCGCGTGTGGAGGGACACATATGCTCTAATGTAATATATTGTTTATATATATATATATATTTTTATAAATATATATATATATATATATATATATATATATATATATATATATATATATATATATATATATATGTATGTCTGCCTTTCTATATATATATATATATATATATATTCATTTCTGTTTCAGTGTTTTACACTCTGCGGAAAGAATTGTTGAAGAAGAAAACGGAAATATGTCTGGAACTAATCAAAAACGAGGATTAAAACGTACTTTCAGTGGAGATGGAGAAACTGTGTCAGAGTCCGTACTCGTGGAAGTAGTCGATGAGGTGGAATTAGTAGAAGCTGTGCGAACCTATGAAAAGGCAGTCGAGGCTGATGATGAACGAAGACAGAATATCGCCATGCCTTGCAAAAGGGTAAGTGACGTTAAAATATTATTATTATCTATTATCTATTATTATATTCATTATTATAATTATTATTTATGAATATTATATATATATATATACTCATATAATATATATATTAATATTATATATATATATATATATATATATATATATATATATATATATATATATATATATTTATTTTACAGCGTAAGGTGGTCGAACCGACCGAGAACGAAATACCCCTTCCTGTACCAGCGAACACTAATGAAATTGATCTTGATATATCTACGGATAATGATGAGGAATATGTACGAGCTGCACTTGAAGCTGAGAGAAAGATGGACTTATTTCTTAATCCCCAAGCTAATGAAAATAGGATTCGGCCTAGAGTAAGTTTCTTAAGCGTTATTATATTCATAGACGTTATTACAATAGATATTCTTATATATATATATATATATATATATACTTATAATACTGTTTCATTACAGTGTGATAATGCTCAATGTGTCAATAAAACCGGAGGTGATCGGAATGCAAATAGTCCTGTTAAGAGAAGACTAATATCGAAACTCGAGCGGCGTAATCTTCAACGGAATAACGCTGAACGAGCCAAATCCGAAGCATCATCCAGTGTCGCTGAAGAAGCAGGTGCCGCACAGCTTGTTGGAGGATGTATTTCTACAAACCGAACCAGTGCCGAAGGAAATCAAGGAATGGTATGTGCAATTCAATACATGATTTCCCTATATATCTCTATAGCTGTTCTATAACAATCTACATTTTGTTTTTATATTTACATACATGTTTTCTCCCGTCTATAGATTACACGCAGGAAGCCCAACAGTCCTAATAAGAAGAGGTTAATCTCCAAACATGAAAGGCGTAGACTTCGTCGTATCGCTGATGCCCAAAACCGTAACGGTTCAACAGGTAGTGGTGCAGTAGCTGATAAATCCAATTCAGATCGTACAGACAGCGATGCCCCAGGTCCTTCTACACCTCTCACCGCTGGGTCGAAAAAACAAGGAAAGGTAAGCATATTTCAAAATCCGGAATCCGTATATATATATATTACCCGTATAACAATCTACATTTAGCTTACACGTTCTTTTTCACCTTTCAACAGAAATCATCTGAAGCACCTACGCGTAATCAGCACACCTTAAATACTGGTGAATCCGGTGAAGCTCCAAATACCCGTGAAGATGCCCCCACCCCCTTATCTGAAGCGAATATCCCAACTTCGGAATCGTCGGTAAGTTACAATCTAATTATTCTATATATTACTGAAAAATATTACTGAAAAAAAAAAATATTGTTACATAATAGTATGTTACACAATTGTTTATGAATTTTCATTCTTTTTCCAGAAAAAACGCAAGCAGAAAGGGCACCCAGGGCGGATTGTAGATGACGGGGCTGTTGCGGGTCCTTCACGTGTGGAGGTGTTTCACGACGACGAGGAGGAGGAGGTTGATGAACCACCTACACCTTTCTCGATCGAATTATTAAAAGTTACACGCGAAGGATCTACGCGTAACTCAGGGATTATCGATCAGCACCGCTACAGAGTACGTGTCGACACCAGACAGATCTTTAACGGTACTCGGGACATCAACGATGTGTTAGTAGCTGTCATTCACAGTGTGATAGAACAAGTAAGAAGCGTAGTGACATATCGGGAATATACCCTCAGGGCAGGTTTCCTGTTCACGGATAGGAACGGGGGGCAATTCCACATCCGTATTCCTCATGAAATGATATCTCGACCAAATCTGGCTCAGTATTTATCGGACCGTTTTCTAGAACTCTTTCAGTCTGGAGACCAAGCTATGCTGGACGATTTCAATGTAGATGTTCAGATATGTCATAATACAGAGGGTAATGGTCCAATTGACCCTTCTTCTGTGAACTTTATACACCCTTACAATAATACAGTACACTTAGGCATAAATAACGATGATAGGAGTATAAGAACCAGTGTTGGATGCGGATTCAGGGCTATAGCTGCATGCTATAAGCTCCACCATCATGTACCTAAAAAACCCGGTCAATCTGCGCCTAAAATAGGTAAATTTTACCCTAAGGATCTACATGAATTAGGTGGACAGATCGCAACTCGGTGTGGACTGATTTATGAAGAACCCCTAAAGGCAGATGATTTTGCCGTATAGGGAACACTTAATGTAGAATATTCGTTTTTTGCTAGAGATAAGCCATGACAAACTCAAGATAGTGTTTAAACCACATGAACAGAACAGGGACCTACCTCTCTTTGTAATAGGATATGATCCCAAAGAAACCCATTATTATTATCCTTTCCCCGGAGATTCCATCAAGATAGCTTTAGGTAGTGTAGAACCTAAGAATATCAAGGGGCCAGTTTTTTGTCATCAATGTTACTCCTTCACCGACCATTTAATTAACCATTTAACAACGAATCACTGATACAGGGGGACAAATGCATCAACTTATAAATTGTTAAGCTTTTGCCGGGCGATTAGATTACGCTTTTACCTGTGCTGATTGCAATCGGGCATTTCTATAATGAAGATTGTCTTGAATTGCATAAAGACCTCACATGCAAGTATCAAGTATGTGAATTATGCGACAGTGAGATAGGTAGCCCGTGATAAAGGGGGCGACACCGACATGACTTGATGCATGATTAAATGTGGAGTAATGCGACGAGAAGTATGGAATAGAAGGCGATAATCCAATGTTTCATGATAGAAAATCAAGGTTTCCAACAGATATGCTTTCGCAAACGTAAGAGACATTTACCTCTACTAATGATATCGAACCTATAATCATAAAATCCCGTGAAGAAAGGAGGACGCGTAAAACAGATATGCTCCCCTATATTCTAGTGAGTATGCTAGTATGCAATGACTGCGGGGAGGAGGAGCTAGACAATTCATCACCGTGTGAGACTTGTGGAACTGGCCGAACTGAAATATTCAAATTGAATTTGGAAGCAACAGAAGAATATGAGAAGTGCCCTGTCGATCTTTTTCTCAACTATATATTCAGATTTGCTGAAAAACATAAGAAATCTAATATATTAGTTGCAGCTCATAATGGAGGTAAGTTCGACAATCAGTTTGTTTACAGCAAACTGCTTGCCAGGCCTACCCGTCCATTCCATATCTTCCAACCCTGTGAAGCGTGGAACCAAAATATAACTATGACCGCTAAACGCACCAATACTCCACTTAGGACAACGTTAATGTTATCCTGCGCCTGAAAAAAATTCTAAGTGCATGGGATACAGGTGACTTTTAAAGATTCTTTCCTTACGGTTTCTTACCTTGAAGAATATAAATTACAAGGAAAAATTCCAGATAAGGAGACCTTTGAGACACATCGCATGTGCCAGTGAAAAGGCTGATTTTGAGCGTTGGTATCAAACATTTAACAATAAGGACTACGATATCCTGAAGGAGTGTACAACTTACTGCGTTCAAGACGTTAATATTCTTCGTCAATCCTTTGAAATTCAGGGGTATCTTCCTTAAGGATCATAAAGTTGACTGTCTACCTTGATTGTCTACCATTGCTTGCAATTATCGTTTATGGTATATAAATGCATTCTCATGGGACGCCTAGGAAAATACCAATGCTCGATATTAGGATCTCTAGAGAACGTAGTAGTAGAATGTAGTTGTCAAGCATAATACGGTTGTAGATAGAGAGTTATATAGTGAAAGTGAGTTTCACGCGTTGTGATATGGGACGATTAGGAGATGTTTTGACCGATGACGATGACTGAGACGATTTGAGGCGATAATCAGATTCGAGAACCAGCAAGAGATGACGAGTGAGCGCATGAGACGGTAATAAGTTAAACAGATCAAAAACAGGTAATCTAAAGCCGACCGGTTTACGTTGAAATCCAACATTGGAAGAATGATATACATACTCGAACTTATGAGACTTTTTTTTTTTCAGATTTCTTTTCTCATGTTCTCCTGCTTCCTAATCTATCTCAACTCGTAATAGAAATAAAACGTATAGTAATAATGAATGTAAGAGATCAGGCCTCTCCTCCATTCACTGGTACGTCTATTAGAAGATAGTACATTGTGATATTAATCATTACTTATCCCATGGCTGTGTATTTCAATAAGTTAATATACTACATAAGCATGTAAGAAAGTTTTATTATAAACTCTTAATGGAATATATTAAATAGTTTTAGAATATTGAGTCAGTACTAACAACCATGAGACAAGAAGCGGATTATAAGTCGAAAGGTTATGAAGTAATTAGAATATGGGAATGCGAATGGCGTTTGCCGTAATGAAAGAAAAGGAGGTGGAGTCGAGTGGGTATCGAGATTCTGCTACGAACATTAATTCCTAGCAGAGTGAATCGCAAAATATCCGTACTGTGAGATATTAGTCTCTAGAATACTGTTATCAGAGATGTACACAATATGTGGTAAATTGATATTATTAATGAGTGACACTCATAATTAATGACATCAGAAAAATCTAAGAGATAGTGATGTAAATCATTGTGTATAGATGAAGGTGTCGAATACAGAGCCCTTCGTATACATTATCCACCGACAGAAGGCGTTCAAAATTGAGTAAGTTAACCGATAGAATTTTAATACATCCTAAATCTAATAAATCCATTTATGATTACATCAGAATAAAAAGTTAATCAATGACAAAATGAAAACGTATTTTACCATATAGGAAAGCTCGGCACATGGAAGCTGAGAGTGTAGGTTTATTGTAGGTTCCCCTGTCAATAGAATTATACTATAGTCTACAGCGTGGCTCGCATAATGTAAACTGAACTCTCACTACTTACAATTTCGGGTCACTCGATATGTGTTGGTAATTATTTAGACACAGGGACTTTAATACATCGTAGGATATTCCTATAAGTTTCCTGGTCTCATAGGCATCGGACTCTAATGTGCAAACAATACGGTTTGGTATTTTCTCTTTGTTCAGAAACTCATGGGTCACAAGGAACTGAATGTGGCTCTGAAATGAAAATGTTTAAGGAAAGATTTATGAAGAGAATAGTAGATAAGCGCAAGGCTGTTGATGTCAAATCAGCGTGATATACTGCAGCTCTGAGTGGAATTAGCTGGTAAAGGAAATGAGGCTTGAAGGATCAAAAGATGATTTCATTGAATCCTCCATTCTTCATGGAATTATATATATCCATCTCTCTCCAATCACTGCATACATCCTATTTGTGTGTCAATACCTAGAAACTTTGAACACGAAATGTTCTGATACTGGTTGACCGTATGTGCCTTTCATGGGAATTACCATCGGAATCGGGTTATTACGAAAATGCTTGCGAGTTTCATTCAACTATCTGCATTTGTTCTCAGGATTTCAAGGACATCGAGGGCGTAACACTTGACCTCATAGACAATATTTCAGGCATAAAAGTAAATAAGACACGCTCGAGCCATAGCTCTATATAGCTAACTCGTGGTCGCTAATTCGAGAATTAGGGAACTACTCAGCGTCATTCTCCAAGAATGAGAGATATTTCTACGTCCTTGTAATCAGATCATATGCCAGTGTCTTGGGACTCTAAGTGAAGAGGTCTGATCTTAAGTTAGAAATGTCCTTGTAGCGGATGATAAAACATATATCGAGTCCAGCTACTGCGACTTCACTAAAAAACAGCAAAGGCTACAATTAGCTGTTGCAGTCCTCCACTATCACAGCTTTGCTCGGAGTCAGAACTATCTAATATTCCTGCCTCGATTTCTAGGGAACGTGTACTTTACTGTGATACGACCGCTGTTGGTCAAATCTTAGCCCGTGTAAAGGTCAATATATTCCTGATACGGGAAAATTCTTAGGAAACCTGACGTGAGAATAGATACTTAGGCTCAGGGTCGAGATATAGGCTGAGGAGGTGTTGATGTGGCATTGGCCCTAAAATCTATGCCACTCTCCTGTTTAAATGAAGAGGACTCGAGTTTATGCTATACATCTAAAAGCGAAAGGATTAGAAGTTTGAACAAGGAAAACGAGAACCATAGTTAACTTTCCAGGCATGGCGAAGATTAACTCGATAGATGATTAAGGATGTCGAAAAACACTAAGAAACGGGGTGGATGGTCCTTAAAACGCGCAAAACGACAGCACGTGTCTGCCTATGATATGTACAAACAGGACACAGAAGTGAGCAAGCCTTGATGGCCGGTTACGCTACAAATGATGACGCTTGCACATATAGGATTTGCAATCTCTTCATTACAAGATATTCTGAAAATCTATCCTCTCATTGATTTCAAAACCTCTGGTACATCCAATGTGCATCACATGCACCACGAACTGCTCTAAACGTTAGCCTCTCTGGATATAAAAGAAAATGCGAAGTCTTCGATAAACTTCACGTGAAAACTCGCTGAACTTTATTAGTTAGAGGAGGCAGAAAAGTGATTTTCGTCTATAGTGTTCGCTCAAAATAAATCGGACACTTGTCTAGGTAGTGCCTCTCCGCACTGCTAATGCAACCTAGGGATGAAAGTGGACATGTAGATGTTCTAATCTCTTGCTGTACCTTGTGTTTAATTTAATGTAATAATTTCTGACTATATTATATTTATTCAATGTTTAATTAGTACTACTCAATATGTATACTTATAATTTCTTCTGTCTCAACTATCTATCACTTTTCCAGTCAGTGTTGGAAGCTCGCACATATGTCCAACCTATTCCGAAAAAAGGAAGCCCCTCTGATCTTTCTAACTATCGCCCTGTAGCTCTCACCTTGTATTCTATCTAAGATTTTGAAACCCTTCTTAACTCACTCTTAAGATACTGGAAATCATGCTACAGATTGCCAGTAGTGACTCATCATATTGTGCTATCAGTATGTGTTTCACTGGTCGATATAACTACACTTTCTATTCAAAATCACACGTGATTTTAATGTGTTCTTCTCGCTTGCCATATTTAAGTATGATTACTATTATTCTGTGTTTATTTCGTGATCTACTTCTGGTGGCATTGCTTTAATATCATATATTCACCAATTTATCTGTGTTGAGCATATTTTATGTATATTGCGAGTATGCGCTATACATCGCTCACTGTACTCTTGACATCAATGCTCAGCATGGCTGTAAAGTCATAGAGATGTGTATGTATCAGTCCACTCACAAAGACGTGCTCTACAAACGTTTCGGTTGTTCTTCTCCATACTCTGCTACGTGTTTGTGTGTGCTATACTGTAGTGTACTCGTGTAGACTCTTTCTATTTTCAAATCGCTCAAGTTTATTGGTGCATTGGATTGGTTTAGTGAATAGGGGTCGTAACACTCTAGCCTGAGGTCCTATTGCTTAGCTCCAATATTAGTGGTGTGCCGTGCAGGTGGAAGTCTTCTCCTTGTATCATTAACATTTCACTTCCGGAGATGTATTCTCTATCTAAATGCATCTTCCGTCAGGATACTCCTGGCGCTCTGTCTACAATCTCAGCTCACGCATAGTCCACGCTTCGATGGACGTGCCTGACTTGAGTAATTACTTCTATTAACTCGGAGTATCTGATTCGTCGATCTCGAACCAATGGCTTTCTAGTACTTCTAGAATAGTGAGGCCTCTGATCGGTGTTGTTAGGAGTCATTTAACAGATCGTGTGTGAAAATAAGTCTCAGAGACTTTGCAGAACACAATACGTTCAGGTTTGGTGAAATTCAACCTGATCGCGTGTGTTAGAGAGAGACACAAACGCAGCTTCTACACAAAAATCTTCGCTCAGTCCTCAAAATACGGTGGTATACACGCTTGTACCTACTCGCGTTTCGGAAAGTTCTAGTCTGTCTCGGGTGCCTGTTGACAATATAGGCACGGAGCGTATATTCGTGCGCGACATTATGAGACTTGAACGAGCGAGGCTCACAAATGTCGTTCGGAGAACCTCGACATGGCGAGCAACTGGTGTGCTAGGGGGCGGAGACTTCGAGAAGACAAGAAATCGGGACGTGATACTGATCGTGTGGCGCTGGGGGAGGCACGTGTAGCGACGCCTGACCTTGTAGTCGACCAGGGTTTCGGCGGTGGCGCATGAAGCGATAACAAGTGCGCGTCCCAGTGCGCGGTGCGCATAGGGAAGTAGTGAAGGAGCTTCTCCAAAGGGCTAGCCGCTATTACGAGTACTCACTCAGATAGCAAGAGAGGAGTGCGCTGGGCATGCATATATAATCGACAACGCAGTGCTGTATAATTTGTACACAAGGGTGTAGGGGTCAAAAGAAAAAATGATAAAGAAGTTGGTTTAAATATAAGGGGGCGTTCTGTACGTTTCGCAAGATTCCACAGTCACTTGACCACGCTTTTGCTAACTGCCTACACGTTTTTGGCGGCGAGCAGCGTGTCTTTTCTGAAGGTGTTGCCAAAGATTTTTAGGGTTGCAAAAATATATTTTCTATGCCGAGGCCGTTAAAATGGTGGTGAGGCAAGCTACGGCAGCGGCAAGGTACATCGAGGGAAATGGTATTATCTACTAAACTCGCGGTACCCACCTACCTACCGTTTTCGACTCCCTTCGTCACAAGGGGTGTGGTGTATGCGTGCGAACACCTTGACTATCGTAAGTGTGTGTGCTACAATAAAGAGTGTAGTGAACGTGCCAAAAAATTAGGTGGCTGAGCGAGATAATATTACGTGTGTCTTCCGTGTGTGCTAAAAAAATTAGTGCCTGGTGTTGGTCGATCAAAATCACCCACGTGGGCTAAAACAATCGACTCCTAGTTGATATAATCTAGATGGAAGTCAAAGTCTCTACTTCCAACATATACGTGCTATTGGCCCATACATACTGGTGAATTTTAAGTGCTCCTCAGCTCTTAAAAAGGCCCAAGTGGCCGCTAATAAGATGTCATACGATACCTCGCCGTAATTTGCGACACGTGTCAAGGCAAGAGAGAGGTCTCGAAGGTGTGTGAACGAGTACAACAATCCTGGCGCCGTTGATAAAAGGACGTCTCGCTCAGCGTGTAGGTGTTGTCGATCAGGCTGTCACAGTAAATAAAAAAAAATACTGTTCGAAATGCGAAGAAATGAGTAGTGGAACTCGCATCTCATAATCTCTACTTAATACTAGTACCCATACATTACCATAAATCGTCCGAATATAGCACTTGAAGGTGATGCCAGAAAATCACTAATGATCACTTCTTCAATGCCAATATTACATTTAATTACCTGTTAATACAGTCAAAGTATTATGAATGTATCTCAATTTACCCGGCGGTCAGATAGATTACGATATTTCGCTGAAGAGTATCGCGTAATTCTGTGTTCGCTTCCTCAAAGATCTCTTACATATTTTAATTTTTACGATCTTATTATGTGTGAGCTTTTTGCATTCTGTGCTCAATAACACTCTACAAAAAATCTCCAATGAGACGAGCATCGTTCAACTTCCGACACTAAACAATTTCCACTCCATATTTACGAGATTTTGACATCATTTCGTTCTCGTATTTGTTTATCCCTCTTCATGTGACCTTTTCAAAGCAACACAAACAGCTGACTTTATTTCAATTCAGAACACGACTCTCATCACTCGAATAGTGATATCACGTTTGCTTTCTATATATTCTTCTGAATATTCAGTCAAATATGTAAGGCGCACAATAGATACGATAATATTGGTGTATCTCTATAACTACATCCATCACCTGTCATCTCTCTCTCTATCTACATCAAGCTCATTGTGATGTATATTTCGTCTGACATTTATATACACGCATTAGCTGATTGCTATGATGGTAGCTATTTTCGGTGACTGGCTATGGATAGAAAGGCGCTCTACTACGGCCACATCCCGTACTCGGTACATTTCTACTCTAGGACATGTCATCTACACTATTTGCATCTGCTGTACGTGACATAGATAAGATTAAGTGGTTTAGTGCAAGAGTCCTTGTAAACTGCCATGCGGTATAGTACTCCGATACATTTCTCGTGAGTGACGCCCTTTGCTTATTTCTCAGAGACACTAGATGTGTCGCCACTGCTGCTGTTCAATTTTCTCTCTAATACAATCACGCTTTACATTTGGTCAATATGATTAGCATTTCACGCTCAAGAATTAGAGGAGCCGGATAGGAGGTAGATTCTAGTAGTTGTATGTCTATAGATAAGAGTGAGGTTGATGAATATATAAGTATTATGTATGATATGTAATGTTTATCTGGAGATTAGATTAGTTGAGATATATAATGAATCAGACATACAGAAAAAGGCGAACCATATTAAGGTATCACTGGGAATGTCATATAATATATGATATCAATATTAGCATAAAATGGTGATGTATTTCTATTTTTATATTATAGATATATATATCAATTTATTAATATATATACTATATATATATTAATTATATATTAATTATATATATATATACTATAATATATATATATATATATATTTCAGATTGCAGATATATATATATTAATTAATATATATATATATATATAATATTAATTTATTAATATATATATATTAATTAATAATAATAATTATAATTATTTTAATATATTTATTATTATTATATATTTATTATTATTATTTATATATTATTTATTTATTATATTAATATATTTATAATAATATAATATATAATTATTAAACGTATAAAAAATTCTTAATTAGCACCTTCAGAAACCAAATGAGGGCTAAATAGATATATACGGATATACGTTAAACTATTCGTCCGTGATGATTTTGATACTCTTGATACATTTAAAAATACTACAAAAGAGTCGTACTTTGTCGTACGATGGACGATGCGATATGACGATTTAATCGTGATTCCATCACTAATATATATTATGAGTAACCTCTAGTATAGTAAGCCACATAATATTACCATATATTCTAAAAATATACTATTTCCATGATGCTATGGAAGAATACGGTTTGTTCCTTAATATTTGTTGGTGATATACTGTGACAAAATATTTAACCTAGTGAGTAGAAAACTAAATAACAAATAAATAAAATTACTAATAAATATTAATAAATATAAAATAAATAATATCTTACTAGAAAACGCATAACTATAAAAGAGCTACAGATACAGGGAACAGAAAATACATATTTCCATGTGAGATGCTTAGAAAATTTGTTCCTTACATATATTGATGAAAAAATATGTATATACTAATATATAAAAATAAAACTAAGTAAAGGAAAACAATAATATTAAGAATACATAAAGCATTTGGCTATTTTTATTTTATTTTTGGGTGAGGGGTAGGCTTTAGGTACATTTAGTATATATATAATTAATTATTATTATATATATTAATTATATATACTTATATATTTATAATATTATATATTATATATGATATATATATATATATATATATATATATTATATATATATATATATATAATATAGTTTTATATTATATCATATAATATTATATATATTTAATTATCTAGTAAAGTAGTATTACTACTGGCTTAATGTTAGGGGGTACTCGTAAGCCTACGAGGACGAAGGGAACTAACTAGTGAGGGTAAGTAATATTACATATACCCCTATAATAACGCATCAGTTATGATCCGCGAATCATGGCCACACTACGTCATCATCATCGCACATCAAATCATCACTCACAATCATACAATACGAGTGCATGCATGTGTGTTACTCGTGACATATCATCCACATAGTGCATCAGTCGAGCGTAGCTTCACGTTTGGTCGCTCGCTAGCGTTCTCTCTGTGGTTGGGATGGCCGAGGAAGCATCCGGGACTGACCACATAGTCACATATCAGGTGGAGGTGAATAAACCCTGACCTGACGGTCTCTAAGAAGAAGTGGTGTGTACCTTATCATTTTTCACTCTCAAATAAGTACCCTAAGCGCAATAGAATTTATAATAAAACGCTTCTCACGATATATAATTATCAACGCCGAAGTAACCGAATAAATTAGGTCTCTAATCACCTAGAAGCTCTCATCCATACACTCTATGCTGACTAATCATCCACATTCAGTGGATTACATCATAAATGTTTTATGATGTGTTTAGTTCTCTAATCTTAGGTTTGTGTAGCTACATTTTGCCTAAACATACATAATCTCTATACTTTAGGCGACTTTAATCCTCCACACAATAGTACTCCTACCTGTTCTCATGTTATGTATACTTTGCTTACTAATGGATTCTCGAAAATTCTTATCTTTTTTTTTATGTGTGGTACTGTGACACTCTCCATTGCATTCCTTTCAATTGGTTCAGCAATTTCTCTTATACGTGCGAGCTCGCTTATAAACCAGTGTATTTGGAGATATGGACTCTCAGCCTTGGCTCTCTTCTTTACTGATGTGCTGTCCATTAGTAGCCGGTCGATATTCCCCATTTAATATATACATAACTACACAATCACACACCTTCAACATTCAAAGTATATATATAATATATATAATATATATAATATTTCAATCCATTCACTTTGAGTCTATACAAAAATAAATGATCTATATCCTTTCACATACGATACCATAATAAACTTCTTATATAAAGGATTTTTCCACTATCTCAACTTCAACAAATTCATCCCCATACTCAGACCCTTCTATACTTTCATTATCTCTTTTATCATCATTTTTTTTCCAATTATCTTACTCATCACCTAATCATAACGTCCTACCTAAGTTAATACTATCAGACTAGAGTATAACTGCGACATTAATAATCTATAACATTTCATTTGACAGTCCATTGTTCACTACGAATCACGTTAATCACCATTTATAACAATCATATCAATTCAATAGTAAATAACCCTAGTACATACTTATATTAGAAGATCTAGCCGCCTTATTTATTTTGCCCTAGATTTCTTATGATATAGCACAACACATCTTAACTATATATGCATCTGTAGGAATGTTCGACAAAATAGATATCTATCAGAACAGGATTGAAGTGCATCCTTGAATATACCATTATATCACTCACTTTTCTATTCAAACACACATACATTGAAGTCTAAATCAATATATTTAAATTCAAAGTAATCTACGTAACTTCTATGATATCTTTATCAAAGCACCTACAAATATAACCCCTTAGTATATAATACCGATTGGATGTAGTGTACACTAATGCTCTTTCTCCATAGAAACCTCAATCTTTATACGGCTATGTTTAGCTCAATTCATCAGTTATATAATGAATTGAAATTACGAGTATACTAAATACTCATATGACAAATAAAATATTTATATTTATTATTAGTTTATGGTCTATTTATTTTATATTATTAGTATCAATTGTACTTAGTATAGTAGAAATATTTTAGAGATGCGTACTATATCGCTCACAAGAAATTACGTTAATGATAACATTCTAGTATTGTCTAACTGTAGCATTATATTTATTGTACTGTTTAATAAAATTTCATGTCAAAAAAAATAAACGAAATCTATAATTTACCGATGTACAGCTGATTTATAACTGATATTGAGTGTAAACAGAATTGAATATATTTATATCGATCTGATGATTGAAAGTGCGTCTATTACAATCCTGAATTGGTACTATCTATATTAAGATCATTTTTATGTTGGTATCTCCTCCACTGCAAATCGACGGACTCCCCGCTATATATAGGTAAGGTTACAAGTACTACAAGGAATAAGATAAATACAACTTTGAGAAAGGTTCTTTTTATCTTTAGGTGGCTTTAAAATATTTTTCAGAATAATGTTATTAGATTGTATCAGATTGATATTTTTTGGTAAAATTTGTTTCACCGAATGTATCTGTATATGCGGAGTGGGCAAAAAGGAAATGCTTTTATCTTTAGTAGGAGTAACGTTGTAATATTTATTTTTCGCTTTTTTTGAGAGCTTTCGTAATAAAACAATCCGGATAATATAAAGATTTGAAGGTGTTATAAATAAACTTAATTTCAGCAGACAAAAATAACGGGGAATAAAT